>JAODKE010000020.1:21397827-21423198 GCA_026779605.1 Mormyrus hasselquistii | reverse complement strand
CAAAAAAAAAATAATAAGATATATATATATATATATATATATATATATATATATATATATATATATATATATATATATATAATTTTAACACACGTCTGACTAACGCTTAAGGTCAGTGAGTTCGTCAACGTTATAAAGCAGTGCGTTAGCGACCCCTAGTGATGTGACAATGAACGACAACCAACTAAAACTGAATTAGTGTTTTTTATAAAACGACTTTACGAACAAACCTTTATTTTTTAATTAAAAAACATTAGTTTTAAAGTATCATATGGTGGAATTTAGTTTGCCAATTCCAATTTAGAAATACATTCTTAGAAAAAAAGACATTTAATATAGCAGTAAGTAACAAAAGCGGCACATTTTAATCGAGCATTTGCGATTTTAACACGAAAGACCTCAAGCATGGTAATCAATATTTTATTAGATACACCTCCGGTCCATAACAATTTTCTGTAAAACAATAGACTGTTACGTGTTTCTGCAATTTACTGGTGTGTTTGATGTGATTTTAAAAAGGGGAAACAGAGACCAGACCCTTTGTCCCCAGGGCGGCTTGTTAATATGGATGCGTGTCATACTGTATAATTCAAACCTAAAGGTAAAAGTGGAAAAGCAAGTAATTTCCCTGCATTTTACATGGAGAAAAAGCCACAGACTTTCTGACAGAGTTGAAAATGAAGTACCGGGTAAGTAGTTTCATTTGATAGACCTTTTAATAGGATTTCATTAATCGGTTTTTGAATGTATATTTTCTTTGATACATTAAATTAAGTGATCGATGTTTTATCACACACTGACTTTTAATTGGCTGTATACGTAGATGCTTCTTACAGAAAAGTTAAGGGAATTAAAGAAAAATTTGTAGTCATGCCAACTGGGGTACATGCTAAAATAACATGTATCAAAATCTACATCAAATATGCACTGAGTGGATGGGAAATCTGATGAACGATATGTTTATGTATTTCTGACAAATAGGAAAAATTGTTTATCGTTTCTATGCAAAAACAGCTGTGGTCAGAATTGTTTTGGTGTTATTCATAGAACTAAACATTTAAAGTAAACCATCATGTTTGAATGTAGCACAATGACTGTGACTACCATGACTGTTATGTTGTGTTAATGCATTTCCGCTCACAATCAAGGGACCCCAAACATGAACTAGCGTCCCACACCTCAAGGCCCATATTCCTCTAGGCATCTACTCAAGTGCTTCTCTTTAAATTATTAAATGATGATCATCTGAGTGACTGTGAACCTGTATTATAGTTTGATGCACCACTGAAGAAACAAAGAGAATGTGTTAATGTGTCTTGATGGACCTATGGATTTTCCCCATTTATATGTTAGACCTATTTGTGAGGTTTCTCTTCAGCAGATAAATGAAGGTGCGATTGAGTGAGTTTCATTTCAGAATTAGATGGATTCACTGTTAACTTGCAGCATGTTTGAATATCGGGTGATGAACCACCTTGACAGTAGTGATGGACAAAATGATGCACAACTTGCTGTATCTTTTGACCCCACTAGATGGTGCTGTTACAACAAAAGGGCACAAAACATGCCCCAAAGCAAACCAGGAGCACCATCTAGTGGGATCAAAAAATGGTTCATGAAGCATCACTAATTAACAGACATCCAGGTTCCTCCTGGTACAGGGTGCTGTTTCCCTGAATATATGCATGTTCTCTAAGCTGTGGTCCTATGCACGTCTCGAGAAGCATAAAACTGTGCTAGCAGGCATTCCGCTGAAGATGTTTTCCCCATGAGCCTGACTGTATCCTTCTCACTTGCACACAAAAAAAGGCAGCAGGTTTAACTTTGACAAAAACAACTTTATTTAAACAAAAACACCCCTTGCTCCACCACATTTGGGATTGGGGGGGGGGGGGAGGAGAACAAGGAGGGAGCAAGAGTTCTGGTAAGACCTTGGGACGCTTCTCTGTGGTCCTCTGGTCTGCCTGGACAGGCCCAAATTGTCCCAGTTCAGAGGGCATCACGGTCACACCCATGTGACAATTCTCGCAAACTTCTGAATCTCTAGACTAGCAAAAATAACGGCTGAAAATGCACTGGCAGTATGACGTGGACGTTCTTCCTGACGCCACGAAAAGGAATCCGCCCACAACACCGGTCTGAGTGCTAATGCTTAACTTCCTGTCCCTGCGATAAATATCTGCGTGAAAGATACTCTATATAAACAATATATTAGTGAAATAATTTAAGTAAAGGTGATTTGTGCAGTATTAAATTAACACTTGCTGCTGCTCGAAGCTGGTGTCGTGAGGCTAGATGACTGGCATTTCACAACTGTCCGCTGTGAAAATAACTTCTGCTGCTCCTTCTCTGTTCTTCTGTACTTCTGGCTGAATCTGTTCCCTCTGCTGAAGCCTGAAGCGCCAGGCGTATCGGCTTCCATTTGGTTCTGGGATCGTTAGGCACGTCACCTGAAAAGCACTCTGGTGAATCTGGGTGGTGGGCATTCCTTAAGCTTGGATCGTGACACAGGCTTTTTAAAGATCTGACACAAACACCTTCCACAAGCTTGCATGACAAAGAAACAAAAATCTCCTCAAAACAGCATCTCGGGTCAGCTGACTGAAAAGCATCCAAATGAACGGTCCGTCTCCTGAGCCACTCGAACCTTTAGCCCACCTGCCACTAGAAAATACAGAAATAAGAGAGATTAGACAAAAGAGAATCTCCTCACTTGTCTGCTAGTGAGTGTGTGTGGCATGACTACAAAAAAGAAATCAGCCAGGATAAGTTCACACAGGGGTGACACAGGGGCAATCGGTTGGACCATAAGATAAAGATTTTCTGCTGAACGTTTTGGCTTGCTATGACATAGTGACATTCATTTTCACGAGTAATAGTTCAGACTTTAGGTTAACTTGGGTTATGCAAGGTCAGTTTTCCACTGGCGCGGATTCAAATTTGGGCCTGAACGCTAAGTGCTGTTGAGCTCACAAACGTAATGGCCCCGCTCAGTGGGAAATGGAGATCATTAGTGCTGAGCTGTGCTTAAGCTCATGTCATTCATACTTTAATCCATTTTAAGGATGTCCCTTATCCCTGGAATCTGACAATTTGAAAGGAGAAACATATCAAGATGTCATATTCTACTAGGCTTAGATCTCGTCATTGACCTCCAAGCTATAAATATGATTGAGTCCTTTGGAGATTTAATACACTTCAAATAAACAGGATTTTACGTAAATAAAGCTTAGTGATGTTTTAGGCTGTGTGTGTTGTAGGCTGCATATTAAACTGTGCTTCTAGGTTTCTGTGCTGGGTTTTGGAGAACTACTCTAGTTGGAGTTCTCTCCACATACGCTGCCACAATGACATCTGTCCCCCAACTTGAAAATTAAAGCATCCTCACCTTCAGCCCCCCGCCGCCTGAGGGTGATGTCATTTCCTGTTTCTCCATCTCTTCCTGTTTCTTCTTCTTCCTCTCAACTGACTCTGGGTTTTTAATGCCTCGGTAGGACGTCTGTCGGGATACAGGTGTTGTCAGGTCGTACATCCTTGCGTTAACCACTAGAATGGGTGTCCAAGTGCCCAGGTCACCCCCATCCCCCCAAAAAACAACTAGACATTAGCTGTACAGCCGCCTCTTTCTATTCTGCCTGCAGATACGTTTGAACAGCAACAAAAGTCAACAGAGGTCTTTAGCTTCTCATTGCATGAGCTAATCTGTCAAACAAAGGCAGCTATTTTAAGACTATTCCCCGCTTCCTGGGGCAGATGGTGCTGCATTGGCCCTGGGCCTGTTCTCCTTTCTATTTCCAGTTTTCCCTCCTCTTTTCTCGCATTTCACTGCAATCCTCCACGCTCACTGTACCACTTGATGTAATTTATGACGACTGATAACCAGCATGTGAATTGGGAACCAAGAGTGACAACAAAAACGTGAAATGCATCTGCTTTTTGGTGTTCGCCTGATCTCACACTGGGGAAACAGAGAAGGACAAGATGAGATTGAGTTAAGTGCTGAGAGTTCGTGAGCAGCGCAGTAAAACAGTGACAGATTTACCAACAGGCACTTACAGAAAGAGGGCAGGAGGAAGGCGGCCGCGTCCTCGGCTGATTGAGCGGGTTTTGGGAGAGCGGAAGGTCACATGCAAAACAGACACGCCTCCTCCTTTGGATTCTTAAGGCTGCTGCCCCTGTTAACGGCACCTACACACCTCCCAGATGCCTCTTACGGCTACATGCTACAGGCGGATTCCCCGAACGCTACATTTGCGGAGATAATGAAGGAGAGGCGCCGTGTTCCCAGAAAGGCGGGACAGACAGCCTCGTCTCACCGCGTCTGGTTTGCACTTGATTGACTGTCCTGTCAGCTCCTCTATCCTCTGCTGCATCCATCATCCGCTGTCTATCCCCCCCCATGCAGTAAAACTTATTGTTTATGTGAAAAATAATTTGAAATGCCGATTTCAACATTTTGTTGTGTGCTACTGTATATGGTGTAACGCAGTATGGCCATTTTACTTCGCTATTGGCTATTGCTTACCAGCCATTTATCCTCATGCCGCCAATACATGGTGCTTTAATGGAACTCGTTAAGATTCAGTCTGTTGTACAGCATCTTTAATCACATTCTCCGCATTGATTTTTCTGAAATGCATCTCCGGCACAGCAGTCACCAACTTTCACCGTACTTCAGTGTGTGTTTAAAAAAAGCACAAATAGCACGCGTGCACACACAATTAGCCTTTAAAGGTGCATTAGTCACACTTTCCCACCTCTGTGTTGCTAGCCTCTAAAAATTAACATTACGATCCATCTCCTTTTCAAACTCCTTTTCCCCCAGTTAGAACTGGTCTGGGTGAGGTTCTTGGTAACTTTTTCATGTCACCCTATAGCCATGTAGGCAGAGATAAAAATAAATATTTCCATTCCCTCATAAATGTTTCATGAAATGCTATATACATTAGCTGTGAACTGTGTACCGCCGGCTGATTGGTCAGGTTCAAATTCCACCATGAACATGTGACCATGCAGACTGATAACACCTGCTTCTCTCTGCTTATGCAACAAGTGTGATTAGTCAGAAACTGTGAAACTAGGCAAAGAGTCCAGTCCAGTCCATGGTGCTGGTCCTGGTCCAGAAGAGCTTTTCTGTAGCAAACTGTTGGGAGTGGCGGTGGTTTGTTTGGACAGAACAGGAGCTTTGGGGGTGTGGGTCGGTGAGGGGGGAGGCTTCTGCAGGCAGGTGTGCTCAGCCAAAAGAGAGTGAGGTGCCACCTCCAGTGAGGGTCATCTTGCTCAGTCCTTGTGCTTCAAGGCACTTACCGTGACACCACAGGGGGGCGGTAGTGGCCACGTGGTGAAATGATGCCAAAATGCGTTCGACCAACAGATATCTGAGGGAGCAGAAGGGCCGACTAAATCGCGTCCTTGTCGTGCGGACGGCCACCATCCGTCCCCAGAAGGTCCCCACCCCGGTGACAGTCCTCCAGCACGAGAGGCCCTGACCACCACTTACATTAGTGCATACAGAGTATTTAAGTATGTGGACAAACCCAAACCGGTACTGGGAACAGATCCCTGATCCATATTGGGGAAACCTGAAGGTGATGGAGGATGGTGGAACTAAAAGGTCCATAAGGAAGGAAAGTAGAGTCCATAAAGCTCCATCCTGCCAGTGATTTAATGCACCGGCTCAGAGAGACGCAAGGGGGGATGAGGATCGGATGTGTAGGAGTTCAGCTAACAAGCACCGGAGCGTCGTATTTACATCTGCTGCTTGGTGCCGAACATGGCTGATCACACAGATCAGCTTTCCACTGAATGTTCAGTCATTTCGTTCGTTCCTATTGTCAGAATACTGATTGAAGCTCCTATAGAATACAAGCGTCTGCACACCATCCCACTCTCTCTGCACACCATCTTTTTACATCTACTGATATCCTTGCACCATATTACCTTATTTTGCAGTCATTTTATCTTTGTTGTTTTAATGTCATTTATTCTTTTTATAATATTTTGTTCTTCTTTGCATTAAATATTTTCTTTCAAACACAATCCTGGAAGCAGGTGGGAAAACTTTGCATCGCGCAGACTTACAGTGTGTGTGTGTGTGTGACAGCTTTATCTCACATTCGACCTGTGACTGAGCTGTAGGTTGCGCTGTAGATGGTCATGCTGTCTGCACACCTCCAAGTCACTCTGCTGCTCAGTCAAAGCAAACTCTTCACATCTTAACATCACATTTTCACATTTCCCCCTCAGAAGTGTTGAAGTCTGGCATCGTCTCAGCAGTTTTTGGGTCCACTTTTTGACTTTCATGGTTCTGCTATACTGCCCAACGAAAGCAAACCGCCGGAACTGCATCTCTTACCAAAACTGAATTACAAAACTAGGTCTGCTTTTAAGAAAATGCTCCCATTTACCTACCTACTAAACACACCGGGCGTCAAAACTCTGACACCCTTTTCAGTTTCAGCATAGGCGTAGTTACTGCTTTTGCCTTTGGAGGGCAGTACAGTTTAACGCAAAAGGCACATGTAAACACAACATGTTGCCTTAACACGCACCTAAAATAGATGAAGTGAATTAATCCTTTAAAAAAAAAATAAAAAATTGCTCCTCCTGCTGCTCAGTGGTCACGTCTCTCTTACCTCCTTCTGCCGCTTCTCAGCTGCTTCTGCTAGCTGCCTCCGTCGCGTTTCCTGGAGGGAAAAGACAGAGGAAAAGACTCGAAAGTGGGCAAAAAGCAGCGTGGGGCTCTGGCTAAATACATTACATGTACTAGACATTCTTATTCATTTATTTATTTGAGAAATCAGGGTCAACCGGTTAAGGGCCTGGCTCAGAGGGCCAAAGTGACATCACTCTGCCGACCCTGGGATTCGGACCAACAACCCTCTGATCACTGTCATGGTATAGTAAGGCGAGTCATCCTGCTACTGATAAACACTCCTAACTCTGTCCAGTACTGTCACTAGAAAATGGATGGATAGATGGACGGATAAACAGATTGGTAAAGCGTACCACTTGTATAGAAAAAGAGAAATGGCTCTTTAAGGGACAAACAATAGCAACCATAAAATAAAGATGAAGGATGATTCAAAATGGATTTAAAGAGGACTTGCCAATGATCGGGGTGGGAGGGGGGGCACGTTTCTGCTGTCCAGGAGCAATACAACAATAACCCTCAGCACATCGCAACCCCCCCCCCCAGCTTCTCAGCTTCGAGCAAATGTTAGATGGAAATGTCACAATGTCTTTGGGGGTATTTTTGAGAAGGGTCTTTACTCAGATCCCCAGCTTAGGCTTAGAGTGGCTGCTTGTTTAGGGGAAAACTCAGTGTTTCCAAAAATGTAACAGCCAAACCCCTGGACAATCAGGAAATGACTTTTTCATGCCTCCAGCGCTGACTGACGGTCAGTACAGTCCCAGTCAGACCATAGATCATATTCGTAATCAGTTTTATTGCGCACTGTGAGCTTTGCGCGCTACCGTAATGGCAGCAAACCGCGCCACATGGGAAACCGAGTCCAACGGGAGTTTCACGGGCACGTGCAAGATGACAGCAAGCGCTGCCCTCCACTTCTGTATATAAGTTATGATAAAAGTGCGGTGGACGAACCCCTGATTCAATTTTCATTTTTATTAGTACAAGACGTATAACACATTTTATTTTCAGAATCATAACAAAATACACAGTCTGAATTTGTTATGAAAACCTGCCATGGCATCCTGAGTAAAAGCCTGCAAGTCAATATATAATATAATTTAAAAGACTCTACATAAATTTGCCATTTTATGGTATCGCCTTCATGATCCCGACATGTTTTTCGCTTCCCAAGGTGGGGAAAAGCAGGACATCTCGACATTGCCCTGCATTTTAAGCCATGCACTTCAGTGACCCGCAAAAGGTAAAAACTGTACAACTATGAATAAATAGCACATTAAAAAATCCTCATTTGATCTGTAAACTTACAGGGTCCGGCGTCTCCACCACGTCATCTGCGGCTCCGCCCAGGCAGGGAAGGCACATCCCCATGCTTATTTATCTGCTGGAAAATTACCGAAGCTTTATGAAGTACTAGGCTTCAAGAAACGCCTTAAATTAAACCGGATCGGTCCTTTTGCGGCGGCGGGACTTCTCTCCGGTCTGCGAACCGGGGAGCGGGGTGTGTTTCAGTCCGCTTCGCTCCGACCAGTCAGGGTGTAACGAGGAGGCGACGCTGGCCTCCGAAAGCAAGACAGAAGCGGCAGATTTCCGTAATATTACTAATATAAATAAGACGATGCAAGCTTCCCCTCCCACCGCCTGCTGCCTGTCTGCCTGCGCAGCGCTGCCTTGCGAATCAGCAGCCAAAGCAGGTCTCAGCGACGCTGTCTGGGCAAAAGAGTACCGCCGCGCAGCGGCACGGAGGTAGCTGTCCAGCCAAGAGAGAAACCCATCCATCCATCATCTGACGGCTCATCCTGGTCCGGCTCGCTTACCAAAATTAGTGTTTTATTGCACTTAAATAATGTAAACCCGCCATTACTTATCGCTGTAAGTTCTTTGTGCACAATGTGTAGCTACGTCTCTTTATTGGCCTGAACCCGCATAAACATCGGGAAGAACCTGATATAAAGTCTATCCATTGAGACGTAACTGGTCAAAAGGATATACTTTGAGGTGATTCATTTTGTTTTTTCGATTAATTTTAATGCGTGAGATTTAAGTCAATTTGAATAAATAAACAATACATGTACGCCTTAGCCCCTGGTTTATAGAGTTAGGGCTGTCAGATGTGACTGATTAGTAGGTGTGGCCCTGCTGGCTTTGGCTGGTGTCACTACCCGATCCATGCCCCCTGCCCAATCTGCCCCTTGGCACAGTCTGCGTAGGCCCAGCATTTTCCAGCACTTGTGCGTGTGTCTCGCAATATGTAGAGAAAAAAGATAAAATAAGAGATTCTATGGGTACTCAAATAAACAAAATTCAAGAAACAATGAGTGGAGTTTTTTAGCATTATTCTTTTTCATTAGTTTGAGGGATTCAAAATAATTAGCAAATAAATCTCTTGAAAACATTTGGACTTTATTTAAATTTATTTATATATAATATAATATAATATAATATAATATAATATATACATTTATGTATTTAAATTATCAGAAGCCGTAGATTATTTGCCACGTATTTTGCTTTTACAGTAAAACTGGTCTAAGTAACTCGTCAATGTGCACAAGTCGACGCTCAAGCAATCTTGAGTTTTCTTTAAAATTCATTGTGTAAATCGCCAGTTGTAACTCGTCAAATTCCCTTAGTCGTCACCTAAATCCCAGTGTTGTTCCCTAATGGATTTTCCTACCTGTAAATCGACACCCCAATCGCTGCATTCCCGCCGCCTGCTTCACACCGCCTGCTCGTCACCACTGCAATGTAGAAACGGGGAATCCCCACCTATCGCACTACTCGCTACCTGGTTTTAAGTCTCGCGTGTATAGTAGAGGTATGGTGTTATATTTACTAGTCGACAAAACGGCTAGATAGACATAAGTCGCCAAAGTGTCGACTTAGGTGTATCTCGTCAATTCTCTAAGTCGTCACTTTTAAACTGGTCCCGCGAGTGTCGAGACCGGTTTTACTGTATATCCTCCATCAGCATACCAAAAACAATATGATTTCAATGAAGTCAGTTTAGGGATTTTAGGTAATAGCCAGTTCTATACATCATCCCAAAAAGTTTAGCCAAAAATGAAATAAAAATATGATTGGAAGCTTCTCTCGCTCTTCTCTGCTGTCCCGATACAGGCCAGGACTCTATACTGCAGTTTACAGGGGTGAATGAAATAGATTCTCATTCTAATTTCAATTTGTGGGGCAATGTGTAAATGTTAAAAAGGGACATTCGGTGTCCTTAAAGCTCCTCTACACTTTCACGATAAATAGTAAATCGATCAGATTCTCAGCCCCGAGCCCCTTCTTTACGTGCCTGCTAAGGGGAATATCCTCTTTAATAAATAAACGCCAGTTAAAACGAGCAGAAATCAATAAAGAAATTATGCAAAAAAGACGGCAATGTTAAGCGGGGAGCACCTCCCACAGAAGGCACTTTAATTCCTGCATCCCACGCTCCCGTTGAATGACTTTGCAGCACCCTTTCAACGAGAATGATGACGCCTGTCACATTTCCATTTTATAACAATTTAGCTTAATTGTGAGAACGTTATTATGTGAGCTGTATTCAATTTACACCTAAAGCTTACTGTACGCATCGTAGGAATTACTAATAAAGTAAAAGAACGGTAATAGACACAAAGCATCGGGCAATAAATATGTGTATTGAGTAGCCTCTAGGTTGAGATGCTTGACGTGTAAAATAGATTTTTTCTTAATGTGACAGACCCGTCTATCACTGAAAAATGTATGGAGACCAGCCAATGTACCCTTTTCGCATCATCTTGAGGACTTTCGGCATGAAAAAGGAGAGCTGTGAATTTGATCATGGTTTTTGATGTTTTATTCAGCGTGAGAATGCGACACGTGTTAGCATTCTGCTATGGATAGGAATCGCTTCATTTGATAATGAACAGATAAGAGTGATGTCAAGATACTCAGGGCCATGCTATAAGTGCAAACTTCCGTTTTCCGTTTAGTACTAAAGTAGTTCATATTTCTGTTATGGAGAGTTCCACGATAAGTAAGCCATTCACTTTAGGTGTCATAAACTATTTCTTGATACCTTTTGATCTTTATACTAAACCTCCAGTAGGGGGCGGTATAGCATAAAGTATACTATTCTACAACGCACTCAAATCACAAGTCTCACACGTAAGCGTGGGATCCAGCGTGGATGAGCCACAATCAATGTCGAAAGGAAGGGATTAAATTAGACAAACATTAAGCGGTGCTGATACACTAGAAGCTTGTTTAAATGTACGAAAACAAGAACGTCAAACCAAAGAAAATCATTGGCAAGGTCACAAAAGCTAAATGTAGCATCGACGGAGGTTTTTCTGCCCTATTATCAATACCGTGTGTGCAGCTCCTGCTGATTGCAAGGTCAGCTGAAGGGGTATCACTCAGGTCGCAGATTTAAGGATGCAGTCTGTATTGCCGGACTCCCAGGTTTGGACTGCAGTTTGAGTTGTTCTCTGTGATACAGGGATTACAGCACAACTTCTGGAAGATGTCAGCACTAACAGTGAAGAAAAACTCTTAGTACATTGTTCAGATTTAATTGCCTCCTCGATCATTTTTATTTCAAGATCTGTACAACTGTGCGTTCTTGCAATATATTCTGGAGTATGTATATGCTGCTTTATCAACAATTAAATCATGAGCTTTATATGCACCATAGATGTTAAATATATGTTACCTGAACATTAACAGATGTTTTCATCCCTTTTGGAGCAAGCAAATAAGATTTTGCAGCAGGTTGTTTTGAAATCTGTGTGAGCAATGTAGGAACAAGAATGATATGTTCATAATTACAGAGGAAACAACTGGATGATCATATTTTACCAGGTTTTTTGTTTTGGTTCCTGAATCCTGCCTGATGGTCACTGGACGCTACTCTGAACACTCGAGTATTTCATAGGGCAATCAAGGCTTATTTAAGAAGAGTCTATCTGGCATTAGGAATGGCCGATTCATTTGTAATCTGATTACACTTTTCTATTTTGTTTATAACTGCAAAGCTGAAGAGATGTAAAATATGAGTCGAGACAAAAAAAAAAACGTACGCGACAATAATAAATCTAGCAAATCTTACATACGATTATGAAATGAATCTGGTTTCAATCCAGTGCATATTACACTGAAATTCTATTTAGTGAGTATAATTTCTGATGCGTTCTGCTCACATGAATCAAATTTGAAAAGGTTAAATGCAAACTCTAATTAAGTACTAGTCACTTTCAAGTGTATATTTCCATAATGTACCAGCTCCCCCTTTAGTTATCTGTCCTCTCTTGGAGCTATAAGGCCCACACAATAATAAAAAAAAAATCCAGGCCAGGCATGTCAACATGTTCATTAGTGCAGAAGACCCAATCCAAATTTAACTGGGTCATTTATTTTGGCATTATAGGTAGGACACCTCAAGACCTGGTTTGCATAGAGTAGTGTATAGTTCCCAAGTTTCTTCTTGGAGAAAAATATCCTTCACCGCTATTTAACCCAATGAGCTTCTGTCCAATATATGTTTGGAAGATTGCTGGGCCAATTTGTTTGCGCCCCCATCATGCACTGGGACACTGCCATGGCAACATGCGTGCAGGAAAGTGATCCAAGGCCTGCACTGATGTAGGTGGTGCAACACTTACTGTTCAGCTCTGCTCAGATACCTGCCACTGGGCTGTTTGCGCGGGTGAACTGGAAATGGCACCGGCTTTGAATATCAATCAACATCGCTGGTATCTGGCTCTGGATACAGCACCGAAATGTATTTTGGACATGGAACAGTTAATAAAAGTGGTATGAAACTTGTAGGTAATTAATTGGCGATCACAGTGTTTGTGTGGAGGTACAGTACACTTCACACGACAGGGCCTAGCTGGCCCTCTTCCTGGTCTTCCCCCCCCCCTTCCTCTGTTCCGGCCCGTGACAAATGTCCCCAGAACTGTACCATGCTTGACCCTTGTTGCCACAGCATTTCTCAGAAGTGCGTAACGGCCAGGTGAAAAATGAGCGCCAGTTACTCGCAAAGTTTGTCGTCCGCGGAGCAGGCAGTGGGTCAGGCTCCTGGCTGGGGGCTGAGAGCAGGTGGTCTTTCATTACTGCGGCGACAAGCGTAAGAGGCCTTTTGGTTATCATTGAATGACTGGTCAATTGATGGGCAAGTGACATAAGTCAAATCAATTTATTTTTATAGCATTTTTCACAACCATGTTGCCCCAAGACACTTGACAAGTGTGTGATGATCCATTTCCGCACCGTTTATACAAAATGGTGCAGGTCATGACCCGCTTGTCCGATCCTCCTGTGTGCCACGCCCCCCTCGTTACCTCGTGTTAATTCCTGATTGTGATCACCTGTTGCCTGTTATTTTTGGCTTGTCTTGTGTATTTAAGTCCACGTTCAAGTCTGTCTCCCCAGATCAGTCATTGATGTTGTGTGCCGTGGTTCCTTGTCTGCCCTGAATTAAACCCCGTTTGCACGTATTTCTGGCTCCACTCCTCTGTTTGCCGGCTTGTCTGCACAGCGGATGTAACAGTGCATGAAAAAGGGGAAGGGGAAAGAAGGAATGAGAGCCAGAAGACAATGGAGGAGAGGAAGGAAATATTCCGGGGTAAGAAGGAAAAAAAACCCTCTGTAAGACGGGGCTCTTCAAATCTCAGCGTTCAAATCTCTGCGTTCAGTTCTCCCAGGTAGCTAGTCCAATACTTGCTGAATCTGATTGACCAGATGCTTCATACCTAGTTCACAGGTAAAGAAAGGCTGGAAAATCAGCAGTGCTTGGCCCTTGAGGACCGTGATTTTGAATATACCTAGTCTAAGCTGTGGTCAGAGTCACAGGGAACCTTCTGTCTTGCAGGCCAGGGGTTGAAACTCCTTGGGAAGTTTTGTGGGACTGTGGAATTTTGGGTAGGGATCAGGGTCAGCACAGATGAGTATTTGTGATCAAGTGGGAAGGTGATGGTGAAATTCTGGAAGAGGGAACAAAATACTCAGCATGTCCTCATTCCTGATTGGATGCCCCTCCCCCCCCCCCCGCCCCCCCAGCAGAGTCGCAGCATGAGACTGCAATGGAAGCCTCAATACGTCAGATATGGAGGACTCAAATCAAACTTTAAAGTTAGCCGTAGTCTACCTTGACTGTCAAAAATATAGACTCATTCTTGTGACAACACTGATTGCTGAGTGTTCAAAAAACTACATGTTATGGGAATCACAGTAGGACTCTTGCAAATAGGCCAGTGATGGTAGGTTCACTTGTAACGCTGAACCAACTTAACAGTAAGAATGATTCATTTGTAAGGGCGAAGGTCTGGTCATGTGTGATTGGTAGGCAGAGTCACATGACGGGCATTATTTGGACGGCCTTGTCCTATTTGTCCTTCATTCTTAATAAATGAGGTGAATGTTGTTCTTTGGCTTCTTCCCATGGTTGCTTTTCTCCTCCCTCACCCATGCACTCACCCCCCCGTGCTGTCAGACCAGCCCCATCGCCGATGCTGCAAACGTTTGTAAATAAGCTGCTTTGTTTGCTATCCTGACCTGCAGCACTTACTGTTTTCCTTCTCTGAAACTCCTTCCTGTCCCCGCTTTGGCTTTTCTAATGATTATATGAGAATCTGACCGTGCCTGGATTACCATTGGAGCGGAGGGTTGGCATTATCGTATCCGTGGTGTTTCTGGAGGGGGGGGTCCTCGTCAGTAACCGGACCGCCGCTTTCCGACAGACATGCTAATTAGAGTGTGGGCGAAAACGCGCCGATTTTAAGCTCCGTCTTTCTGATGACTTACTCTCTCTTCCCTGATTTTCGTAATTAGCGATTCCTAAACCTGAAGCACCGACACTCAGAAACAGGCGAATGGTCTTGACGAAATCAAAAGTTTTTGTATTTCTGCTTTTCGTATTGAAAGTACAGGCTTATTATAAAGGTAATTTTGTGGCTGTCACGTTTTGGTGTCACACAAAGGTGCTCACATGCATCCACTTACAGTCCTCCCATCCGCCCCCCCCCCCCCCCGGGAATACCTCCCCACTCCTGTCAGGTAGGCGAACTGGATGGCTTAATCACAGCAGACACCCCACCTTCGGGATATTGCTTTTAGGGTGGCAGATGAGGAGCATCTGGCAAGGCGGGAGTGCTGGCTGGTTCTTGGTTGGTATTACGGTGATACTGCATATACTGTATATTGCCAACTGGGGTGGGGGGGCAAAATTTGCTGACTGGGGCTAGAGAATGGTGGTAAAACTTGGGGCGAGGTTGCAGTGGTAAAACTTCTTTCCGGCTAATTTTACCACAGCTGAATAGTGGAATGACAGATTTCCATTTTAGGGTGTCAGGGAGTTGATGTCCATTTGTGGGAGACAAAGAGGTGGGATGTCTGCCGCAGCGAAGTCGCACACAAAATAAAAGCCCAACAGATATGGGTGTCGCTTTTTCAGCTCCAGTGAAAAGCAGTCAGTCATGTGACTCCTCAGCTAGTCACATGATTCTCATTTGGGTCGCGACCCCCATGGCCCCCTGTGCTAGCTGGACCCCTGTGAGATGTCTTCACGTAGGTCCTCAGTTCTGTTGAGTATGTCTTCACACCCACCTTCCTGCTGCTCTGCTCATGTTGCTTTCTGCTTTTGAGGTGTTTTCTGAAGGAACTCTGAAGTGTTCCAATACCCCGCTCCCCACCCCAGGGGGGTCATTTTGCCAAAGTCTGCTGGACAAAGGCCGCTTTCACAGCCCTTTGCTCAGTAGGCCGTCGGTGGGCCCTTCATGTTTATCTCTGTGCTCCAGACCAAAAACACAAATGTGTACCTTTCGCAGGTTCTCCTCCAGTGACTGTACCCATGCAGCCGGCTGCTCAATTAGCTTTAGTTGAAAGCAAGATCATTAGAGAGCCAGAGCTGTGAGTCGCCAGGATGGTTATTTTATTTATGATCTATTAATGTGCCTGAGAAATTAATGCAACCCCCCCCCCCCTCCCAGGATGCATTATTCGTTTAACCTATAGCTTGTTCTCTGAGATTGAAACTGTCCCTCCCCCTACTGACCTATTGCTGTCACACACAGCAACTCTCTCTCTCTCTCTCTTCTCCCCCCCCCCACCACAACCAAGATGTCACCCAGTCACAGGGCAGATGAGCGTCATGCATGACGGCGTCGTTCAGAGCGGGATTAAGGTGTGTTCGCAATGGGACGATCTGCGGGATTCCGGAAGCCACTCATTATAATGCGCTCTATGCGTCTGTATTAATAATTCATAGGAGATGTAGGATCACTAACTCCCAGAGGAAAAGGTATAAGATAAACAGAGAAATTTAGGGGGGGGCACCCAGGGGCCTGCAGTCAGCTGGTAACCACCAGGATTTGGCAAGCAGCCCCCCCTTCCCCCCCCCCCAAGCACAGACACACATGCACAAGTGATTCTGTATCTCTGCTGTTTGTGCTACTGAAAACTAATGGGCAGATTCTGAGGCTGGGAAAATGAGCTAAAATGTGCTAAAATCCCCAAACCCATAACAAGCTCTCTGCCTGTTTCTATATTAATATTGCCCCCACAGTAGTGCTTTCACAGAGCTCAGCGTGTGTGTGTGTGTGTGGCTCTGTGAACCATGCTTTAGCCTGAATCTAACTGGCTTCCTCTGACCATTCATGGTTTGGGGGCTGCTTGCGGACCTCGTGGGCAGGGTGTAGCCCATGCCCTCTACTCACCTTCCTCATCTTCTAGCCGACTCGGTGACCTTTAGCTCCACCTTTTGCTTTGTACCTGGATACCCATAATGCAACAGTAGCTACATACCATCCACATTCAACTGTGCATAACTTTCAGCTGGTGTGTTGGGTAATTATAGACAAGAATTTGTTATTTAAAGACCGTTAATGCGATCAGTATTGGAGGCATCAGGGTTGGGTTCCCAGACCTTTCATCTGCAGCTTCTGGATGGCCGTGACTGATGATGTCAGCGATTTAGCGGCCCCATCCTGCTGTGGGCAACACAGTTACTCTGGGCCACCGCCAGGATGGGCTTAGCATTGCCCCAGCTGAGCATCGCGCCAGCCTAATCTAATTAACGCTCTATGATCCTCAATGTCGCTGCTGAATGGTGAGGCTGAGGAAGTCCTACATTTACCCATTTCAAACAAAAGCAACTCGTTTGGTCTCCTAACGATGGAGTACCGCTCCTGTTCCAGTTTGGATTGCCAGTATGTGGCCCCGAGGTACTCGACTTCACTCCAGCTCGCCATCTGTAGGAGTCTGATAATTTTGCTGCTGACGATTTCTGGCGGGAGTTCATTCTCTCTTGTGTATTCAGTCCAGCCTCAGAGGAAGATCTTCGGACAAAACTCAACTTTTTTTTTTTTTTTCTTACCAAGAGCGAGGTCTGTGTTCCCACCAGCTCAGCTGACTGTCCCCTAGATGGCGCGCTCTGTTGGCAATCCGCTAAACTGCACCGTCTTGTGGCATGGCTTTGAGGTGGTCATTCACCCTTTAACGGAGAGCAGGACAGGAAGTGGCGTGTTTTGGTGGCTCATCTTAATCCTCTGCCCAAATGATAATTCACTGAGTGGAAACTGAAGCAGAGCACAGCTAGCTTTAGCACGATAAATGCTAGCTTTAGCAGGATGTATGCTAGCATTAGTGGGATGTACAGTGGATATCACAAAAGTGCACACCTATGCACCTATTAAAATGCCAGGTTTTTGTGATGTAAAAAATGTGACCATGATAAATCCTTTAAAAACTTTTCCCATCTTTAATGTGACCTATGATCTGTACAATTCAGTTGGAAAAACAGTTTTGAAATGATTTATTGTGGTCACGAAACCGTTTTTTAGAACAGTGTGTACACTTTTTATATTCACTGTATGCTAGTGTTGGCAAATTGTATGCTGCACTAGTGGGGTGTATGCTGGAATTAGTGGGACGTATACTACCGTTGGTGTGGTGTACTGTATGCTAGCGCTGGGCGGTTGCATGCTACCATTGGTGTGTGTAGCGTTGGAATGGTGTATGCTAGCGTTGGCGGATTATATGCTACTGTTGGTGTGGTGTATGCTAGCGTTAGCAGATTGCGATTTACCGTTAGTGGGATGTATGCTAATGTTGGTGTAGTGTATGCTAGCATTGATATAATGTGTGGTAGCTTTAGTGCGATATATACTAGTCCTGGCGTGATATGTGGTAGTGTGATGTATGTTAGCCCCCTGTGTGAGGGATTTTTAACAGCAACTTTTGGTTCTCTAACATTTTGGAAATGATTTTCACATATGGCTGGGTTCACAAACCGGTAACTCCTGGTTTACTCTGGTAAATGTTACGAATGCAGACTTCATTACTGCAGTTGAACCTGCCGGGGATTAATGTTCAATTTCATGTCTAGTGTGAAATTGGGTTTTTCAATTTTTCTTTTTCTCCTACGGCCTGCCGAGCACCATACTCTGCTGTAAGGGGATGTGCGAGGGGACGCGGTATTAAGTGAAATCTGGTTTATTTCATCACTATTTCTGAAGCAGCAGTTTAAATGTAGTGGTGAGATTCACTGATGACGCTCAGAAAGGTGTGGATAAGTGTGAAACATAGAGGAGCACTGATGGACCACGGAGAATCTCCGGTGCTGCTCCTCTCACTCTTTTCAGAGCCCTTCACCGCTGTTAGTAGTAACACCCAGGGTTAAACAGCACCTAAGCAGGAACTTCATCATGCTTCAATGTGTTATTTAGCTTATTTAGTAAAGTTTCTGGATTATTTTATTTTTAGTTGGGCTGTCCAAATGGAAAGTGGCTCTGGGTTGTATTGTAGTGTCACAATGTCACATATGGGTTAAATGCAGAGGAAACGTTTGAGTTCTGCCTCCAGCTGTGTGTGTGTGTGTGGGGGGGGGAGGAGATATTTATGCTTTTCTCCATGTATCTGCTTGGGTTTCCTCCAACAGCACAAACACATGTAATTAGATGAGTCGTGGTTCTGAAATGGTTATTTTGTGTGTGTACGCCGTCCGATGGACTGCTAGCCCATCCAGAGTGTCTGCAGCCTCACGCCCTGTGCTCCTTGGGATTGGCTGCATCAGCACTTAAGGAAGATGGATGGACATTTGTCCGAAGGCTTTTCAATGGGTTGATTTTTCTGTAATTTTCACAGAGGGAATACGGGGGGGAAAAAAAAAAAAAAAAAACAATATTGGAAAAACGAAAAATGATTCATTGCGGCTGTCCTGGTCTGGCTTTCGATTCGACAGCTTGGGGCTGGATGGCCTCAAGTGGGAGAAAGAACAGGAAGGAGAGAAGGAGTGACTGGATATGCTGTTAAGTGGAGGGGATGGAATACGGGAGTCACAGTGAGGGTTTGTGGAGGTGTCACTCCGTGATGGAACGGCCGCTTTACATGCCTGAGGTCTTGGGTTCAATCCTCCACATCTCCATATGTGGCTCAGCGGGTTTGTATGCCGTGTGTGTGCGAATGGTTCAAATCCCCTCTACGGCAGCAGAGTGGTTTCACTGATTTGAGCACCGGCCTTCAGCCCCCAGCTTCTCCAGTCCTGACCCTGCTTTGGGTAAAGCCTCTGCTAAATAAGTAAAGTGCACAAGTAAATGGGGCTGAAAGATGAGAGGAGATATGAGAGCATGAACTAGGCCTGGAAGATCTAGTGGGTATGATCGCTGATGCAGGCTGGGAGTGAGGAGAGGACCTGCCTTCACAGAAGTGCTGCCTTCAGAGAGAACCTGCCTTCTTCCCAGATGTAAACATAGATGTGTGTTTGTTTCCTGTTGGCTGGTCAGCTTGAAGCAGCAGTCTGGTGATTCTTCACTTGTTTGCGTGTCTGGCTGACAGCTAGCTACTTATTAGAGCTGTGACTGAAGGGGGCGCCACACATTCTCATCTCCTCAGCTGGCAGAAAGAGCCTGGCAGGCCTTGTCTGCTCCCGAAGGGTCCGGCTGCTGCATGGAAGAAAATGAAGCAAAGAGGGGAAGGGGGCTGACTGCAGAGCGGAGTCTGTCGCACGACCCTGAGTGCTTCTGAGCCGAGGCCGGTCAGTGAGGAGGAGCCTGCAGGCAGATGGCTCTCTGTACGCCGAGACTGAAAAGGCAAAGGCCCCCCCCCCTGTTTATTTGCTTCACCTTTCCAGCTCTTTCTGTTGAATCTCCCACTGTCCTCTGTAGGAAGAATCACATACCGCATCTTCCGAGCGTCTGGTCGTGATCCCACAGTGACTCATTATGTCTCCAGCCTGAAGAGATTATAATTTTGAAGCATGTCCCCCATCTGCCAGGCGACAGGTTGTGCGTAATGTAATTAGAGAAATGCCGTCACACGACATCGAGGCTTTCATTACCTCACCCAGATTACTCTGGCTTCTCAAAGCGAGTTACAGATGTGAGGAAATATTGTGGTTTATTTGTCTATAATGGGTGTCGGCCGCGTGGTGTAAATACCATCAGCTCAGACACCTGTTCCTGCACAAGACCTGCTGAGCTGGGTGATTTATATCCAGCTGGTGTCGATATCCTTAGAAAAGCATGTAAAAGCAATGGTTCTGTTTGGTGCTCATGAGAGTTTTACTTACCCAAAAATGTTCTAAAGACAGAATAAAAAAATTATTGGTTCAGAGAGATAACCAATCAGATTGTAGAGGAGGTGGGTCAAAGGAGGAGGCGGGATCAACCAATCAGATGTCTTGGTCTTGCCTCCTCTACAGTAGTTGCTTGAGCCCACTTCCTCTACAAACTTAGAGGAAGAGTTAGAGCCTGAGAGAACTGGACTGTGTCCTATACTTTCAGCCTCAGAATTTGACCTGAAATGCCCAGCAGATCTATTTTTTTCTTAAAGAAGTTGCTTCCCTAAAACCTTTATCCATTTATACAGCATAATGTCTAGCTTAAGTATCTGTATGTGTGTGGAGAATATTCAGTCATCTGGGAACTTTCCTTCCACACGGAGCAGCTGGAATCAGAGGAGGTGGGGAGAACCAACGTCAAGCTACTGTGTTCAGGGTTGAAAGGTCCAGATAGAAGGAGCTGTCTGTCAATCTACATCAAGAACATTTCACCTATTAGCCCGTTTGGCTTGGCTGCCAAAGGGAAATTTTTGACTAGAATTAAGCCATCTGAGCTGGAGTGAAGAATCACTGTGTGACTTTTCAGAAAGGACACTGCGGCAAGAAAATCTAATCAGCCGCAAGTTTTACTGGCAAAGCTCCTGATGGGGAAAAGCCCTACATCATGGACATGCTCCTTATAAGTAAGGCCTTTTCGGAATATGACGATGACACACCGGCCAGGTACCGGGAAGTATTGCATCAAAAACCGGAGAATGTGGATGAGCGGAGATAAAAACCTCCGTTCAGGGGGGCTGAGGCCCAAAGTGTGTTTGCAAAGCTTCTCGGGAAGCTGTGGGAATTAGAGAAGCAACGTCATTCACCATCAGTCCTGCCTCGAATCCTATTGAGAGTTGCATTGGGCAGAGTCATCCCCTCTCTGCATGAGGGGGCTTAAACCAGTTTGCCAAGGAAAGGTGAGGTTGGATTGACGGTTATGCAATCACTGTAGCTGAGGTTTTTTGTGTTAACCGTCTGCAGAAATAAATCCTATCATGAAAGTCTGCGGTCCGAGTGCTTCGGATTTAGAAAAAATTTGTATTAAAATAGTCAATCCGTTGTTTTATTTCCGTGTCTGGGACCCCTGTCACTGGCAGCAATGTCACCTGGCTATACCGTCCTCCACTGCCGTCATCAAAACACATTCATGCATTGTGTGAGATTGCATTTGCTGTTTGTCATTTCTGAAGACTCCCTTCCCTAGGAATGGTACTCGATTGCTCTCTCTGATGGTGTCAGGAAATCATTTTCATGCTTCTATGTATTTTATGTAACTGCTTAACCAGCGCTGGGTCATTGGCGGGGGGTGGTGGTGGTGGTTCTGTCTTCCCCCCAGGACTCACATGGTTTAGTCCGTGTGAATGGGTGGGGCCTCGTCCAAAGCATCCCCAGAATCGTGTCCTGTGCTGTATGGAATAGGCTTTAAGCTCCAAGTGACCCAGAAGTGGATAAGTACTTACGGAAGATGTTTGCCTTTTGTTCTGGACATATTGCTTTAAATCATTATGTTTTTTGAAACTGACTTGTAACATGTTGTAGGCTAATGACAGTTTTATTTATTGATGAAATAGAATATTGTACAATAACTGATTCTTTTTGCAGTTGTGTTTGAAACATTGTCTTATTTAGGTGTCTTGACAGCTTTATTTATTAAATGAACAGCGCTGAGTGGTAAAGATAAGTAGTGAGGGCAGTATGTGGTGCTGGTGGTTGTGGGTTCAAATCCCGGGGTCTGCAGAGTAGTGTCACCATTGGTCACCTGAGCACGGCCCTTAACCCCAAGTGTTCCAGGGACAAGCTGACCCTGCTTTCTCCAGAAACTTTTATACAAAAACAATAGAATTATCTCCTAAATAAATAAAATGTAGATGTTCTCCCAAACCTCATCTGGTGGTTATGATAGACAAAGAGTTTTTACTCATTTTCTGCTCTGATTAGTGAACACTTCAATGAACGGTCCAGCGGGGGACCTGCCTGGGGCTTGCTGCTTTCACCTGCCTCCCACCACATGATTGAGGTGGCGGGGGGGGGGGGGGTGGTTGGTGGCATAACCACTGTTTCACCCTGTGCCATTGACAGGATGGAGATACGCTTCCTGCCCAGTGTCTCCCCTCCGGCAAGCAGTCGTGGACAGGCTAATGGCTGTACGTTTCTGTCGTTCCCCATCTCACGCTGTCTCGAGTGGGTGACCGTTATATTAAACGAGCCGCTCTTAATGGCCGCTCAGGCCTCGTCTGCTGTCTGTATTCTCCTGCCCTTTCCCGCCGTAAATCCATATATTTCTGTCTTCGTTAAGTTTGCCTCTGAATGTGTGAAAAGTGAACTGACAGCAAAAGGTTATTTATGCGGCTTTCCTGTTGCTGATTAATGATTTGAGGATTTTGATGTCATGTCAGGCTGTCTGCTTAAACTAGGTCTTTATCACATTGCTAATTTAAATCTGATGAATTTTCGATTGGAGGTGTGTCGGTCCAAAGCAATGCAGGATATTTCTCTGAATAACTTTCGCCTATATTTTGACCCTAAAACTTTCATTTCCAATATTTTGCAACGAATGATTATTTCGTAACTTCTAATCTCTGAAGAATGCATGAACAGATGGTTGTGATAAGATAAGATACAATACACTTTATTGATCCCAGGGGGAAATTCTTTTATAGATGGTTACAGATGGTTACGACTGGTTACGAGATGGAACAATTTACTCTGAATCCTATTAAAAGCCCACAAAGAATATATTGAATTTCATTTTAATTATAAGTCAAAACATTTATTTGACTCACGAAGTATTCGCACCCTCCATGAAAACTGAGTGAGAATGATTCTATAAAATAAACAATACATGTCGTGCTTCAGATGTTCTGCTCAGTCATTCGGGGAAGTCATATACTTTTATGAGTACTGGCTTACCGTGCCGCAGGATGCCAACCAATCACGGGGGACGTGCATTTACATTTAATTTATTTAGCGGACCCTTTTATCCAAAGTGATGTACATTTTTGGGGAAGCAATAGCCTTGCTCAAGAGCGCAGTGGTGAAATCACTGTCGATTTTTTGAATCAGCGACCTTCCGGTCCTCCCAGTCCACTGAGTCACACCGCATGCTGTGTAACTATGACCTTGGGATCCCTTTGAGGGTTTTAAAATCCCTTTCATGCGAAAAGTGCCCGTCTTCCCTACCGTTTGTGATGATTGCTGCTCTCGCAGTCGTACGAAACACTTGTGCTGTAATGTGTGCTTCCGAATGAATCACTACCCGGTCCTGGGAGGCCATCGCAGATAGGTCGCGGTGGTAAAGCCTCGCAGCATGATGGGGTGGCGCGTTTGGCATGCTGCCCCCTCTATCAGTAGCTCAGCTGTCCTTAGGTCGCTAGTTTCAATATTGCTTAAAGGAGCATGGGATAAGGATGCTGTTACAGGTTGCTGGTTCAAATCCCTGGGTCGGTCGCTGATGTTACTGTTGGGTGAGCAAGGACCTAATTGCCCAGTTGCTCCAGAGACTGGCTGTCTCTCCCTTCTCATGTACATAATTTTGGATAAACGTGTTTGCTACATAAATGAAATGCTAATAGTCTCATTCCCGCCCCTCGTTTGGGGGCTGTTTTTGCTATTTCCGAAGAATCATTCTGTCTTCCAGCATCAGAATAATCACTATTGGTTCTCTGCCAAGAAAACAACTGATTTTTGTCCCCCCCCTCCCCCAAAACACAGAATTCCTTCACCTTTTTCTTGGCCATCTCCTCCCAAACCCAAACCCTTATGGTTTCGGGTGTCCTGAAGGATTATACATTTAAAGTCGGCAGACTTTCATCTCCGCATTCCTCCTGCTCTCCTCTTCTTTTTTTCATTGTAATTTTTCCTTTTGCTGATGTTCGAGCTCATTTCACGCCACATCTTTGCAGGAGCCACAGGACAGGAAGCGGCGCAGAATGATAATTCTTATCCCAGTAGTTTTTCTTTTTTAGAAAAATAGGGACGCTGCGTGTGGGGAGCTGAGATCCTTAGCGCTCCGTCGGCTATTTTCTTCATGGGTTATTATTTTTTTTTTTACCCAGCTCCGAGGCGGGTGTGCCTGTTGTTTGGGTGCTATGGGGTTCTGGATGTGCGTGATGGGGCTGGTTCTGCAGACGGAGCTCTGTGTATCCCAGCGGGGACCTTCTCCGTCCCTGCAGGTACAGGCTCCACTGAGCAAGCCCGTCCCCAGAGACTCACGCCGGCCAGAGGTCACCCGCTTCACGGGGCATATGGGTTGGCATGAGGAGGTCGGCCCTCCTGCCTACAGAGCCCCTCATTCGTGCGGAGGGATACCAGCCGAAAGGCCCTGAAGTCTGCAGGCCAGCTTCATATCTGTCACCGGTAGCCCCGTCGAGAAACCTGCAGCCGCGCTGGGGCAGCCACCCCCTGAACGGCCTGAAAGATCTGCTGCACCTCTAAAATCATTAGGTTAGTTTAGATTAGACTAGATAAACCTGATTGAGGCTTCAGGGACATTCGCTCATGCAACAGCACAGATGAACTTGCTGTACATACTGTATAGTGCAAAACATACATAGGGCAAAGACACAATACACACAGTGTAGGCAAGTCAATGTGGTGTGAATACATTTATACAATATCTAGAGAAACAGAATATTGTGGAATATTAAGGAAATAAAATGTTTAATAATGAATCTTGGAGTTAATGAATGAACAATAAAATGACAATTAGAAACATATGGAACTGGACTGTCACTCTTAAGCATCGATAAATCGGGGCAGAGCGGCACATACGCCAGCCACCATCGCCGGACGTGTGAACAAACCGTGAACCTGTGACGTGGGCTTCATCAGAGAAATGAGGTCAGATCCAAAGTCAGAGCAGCCCCCTCCCCCATCTCATCTCATCCTGCTGCCTGGCTCTGATCTTACAGGGGAGGGGGGAGGATCGTCTCCCACATACCGAGGTGAGGCCCATGGCTGTCGTGTTGGTGACGATCTCCTGAGTCTCATACTGTCATCAGTTCTGCTGTGAGAAATGAATCTGCTGAACACATTTTATAGAACAGAGGACATAAACAGCAGGTTCATGCAGAGCATATCCATCCATCCATCCATCCATCCATCCATCCATCCATCCATCCATCCATCCATCCATCCATCCATCCATCCA
>JAODKE010000020.1:21385208-21397521 GCA_026779605.1 Mormyrus hasselquistii | reverse complement strand
TCCATCCATCCATCCATCCATCCATCCATCCATCCATCCATCCATCCATCCATCCATCCATCCATCCATCCATCCAAAACTGCCTGTCTGGTACAAGGTCATGAGGCCTCAAGGAGAGGCCTTCGTCTAGAGAGTTCATAGCGCTGCGTGGTCTACAGGGGGCTCCTCTGAGCTGATGTCAAATGCTCATGTCCCATCTGTACTCGGTAGACAGTGCCGAGGTGGCAATCAGAGAAAGGGTGCTGTGTCTGGGTACAAAAAGACGTTCACATTTAACCTCAGAGCTGGTCTGCTGTACCATGACATCCAGGGAATCTATTTCCCGGCAAGGACAGGGACGCGTAACTCGTGACTGGCACGGTGACCCGCAGAGGTCAGCATAGGGTCACAGTTCTGTTGAACTTGATGGTTCTGTCGCAAGTCCACTGAACATAACACTGATCATCAGACGGGCCCATGATGCACCACTGAGGCATCGATCCTTACCATGTGCACCCTGGCAGCGACGTTAGTGTGTTGCCGTGATGACACCCATGATGTCACAATGGCGGAACAGCAACGTGTTACTTGGGACCCCTAGTATAAAAATAACACCCGATTACTTCTGCCTGATTGTCCCCGAGGAGCTGAGGTTGTGGAGTTTAGAGTCTGAAGAGCGTTCAGTTAGGGGTGTCCTATGAAATTCAGGGTGACGCTTTCTGTGACAAGCATAAACTCAGGCTCCTGCAAAGATGCAGGCAGTCGCCTCGGGGGAGTTTATGTTCAATTGAGTGAAAATAATGCTTGACTTGACTTTAGTTTAGGACAACAGTAGATTTTGCAGCTCAATATTGATTTCTAAAAAAAAGGCATTGACTGTAATGAGCGTGTTTGTTCTTGGTTTTGGAATAGCTTACGAAGAGGAGTTCAGCGCAGGCTCCTAGTGCGACCTGGCTTTGCCGTCTTTAAGTTAATTTATCTTACGACTTTATTGTTTGGAACGCCCACAAAGGTTTCTTTGGCAGCTGGACCGTAAATCACAGCTGTGCCTTGGTTTCGCTTAAGAATTGGAAAGTAGCTGAAGTTAACTCTACAATCATTAGTGTTATCGTCATTTTTGTTTAGTTACTATTTGTTTAGATATGATACCTAAGGGAACATCTGCAGTGGCCTTTTCTATTAATAACACCCTGTAATTGCTACAAAGGGCCATATTGTATGACCCTGCAGCTTTACAGCTGAGTGTGAATCTCACCTCATTATTTAAAACCGGCCGGCTACTGAACTGGATATGCACGACCTTAATAAATCACAGCATGAGCCGTGTCCTCTGTCCCTGTAATGAATTACCTCATGAGAATACAAACTGATAATTACACTGTTAAAAGCTAAATAAATTAGGATGCATAAAGGCGGAAGTTGCGGGGTAAACAATCGTAAAGAGAAACGCTGGCACACATGCTGTGGCTGCCTGTGTGGATTTGGGAAAGCAGAAGGTGGCTCTTAGGGGACCTTCGTGACCTTAGATCAGGTTGTGGCGTGATGGTAACATCAGCCAAGGGATCTGGGGCAGATGGAGGCAGCTAACTATTAAAAGGAATAGCTAAGGTTAAAAAAAGCAAAATAAATCTAAAAGCAGGGGAATACCCAGATAGGCCGCCAATAGCACAGTAGCTATCTGTTAGTGCGTTTATCGTTTAAGTAAAGCCTCTTAGGGTTGTGTAATTATATTGGCCTGCCAGATGTTCAGGCCCCTAAAACAGGTTTTTAAATTCCTACATGGGTGTTTCTGTCAAAACATTACGTGAATAAATAGAAAGCAGTTTGCAGCAGGCAGGTGTAAGATTTGCTTCTGTGCGCAGATTCACTGGAATGGGACAGTGAAAAGGGTAATGCAAATACATGGGCGGGGCCACAAGGGCACTGGTCCCAGCTGAATTTTGATTGGCCCCTGGAGTCCCCCCTCCTCTGTCATATCATTGGCTAATGATAAGGCTGGCCCTTTTGTATGAACTAAGGCCCCAGTTATGCCGACTACCTTAAAAAAAAAAAAAGAAAAAAACTCCCAGAAACACCTCATGGGACTTTTGTGGGACAGCGATGGACAGCGGTTTGTGCCGGAGGGAATGGGGACAGCAGGCTGAAATGTGGGCTGGTGAAGGGCCACAGGCGAGCAAAGGCTTTGTCGCCTGAGGTGAACCCACCACAAGACTTCCACACAGCGAGTACACAATGGACAATGCAGCGGTTTGGGTGAGAACGAGGAGTTTTATCAGCCAGAAACTCGCGCTCTGTTAAAAACCATTCTACAGCAAATGATGGCCTTTTCCCCGCAGTATACATGCTTGAATAATACCCTGAACGGGCGAGACTCGCACCGTGATGAATGTTTCTGTTGCTTGCCTGGCATTAATCCACGCTGCAGACAACATGGCTGGTTTATGTTTTGCCTTTAAGTGTGCTTGAAATTGAACTGAACAAATTAAGTTCTACAAGGCCTTTAATCTCCCGCCTTAATTTATGATGTTAACTTGCGCAAGAAACATTTCCGCTCGTATTTGTGTAGGCAAGGCTGGTTCACAATATGGACGAGTGTGTGTCTGTTACCACGGTCAGGAAGATCTTTACTGGCCAAGTATGATAAACATGCTGGGAATCTGTCTTGGTGCTTGTGATCCAGTATAACGTGCAAGGACATTCAAAACAAAAATGTACACGACATTTTACACATTTTTCATAGTAAACCGTCTACTATGCTATAATGTTTTCTGTCTGTATTTCTCACATTGTCTCTCCTGGTAAAAAAAGTGCACAATTACTATTTATTTTATTGCTACCTCATTGGCATAACCAAATTGCACTTTGGCTTTACTGGGTTTACTGTGCTGTTTGCATTCAGCGTCAGCTGTCAAATTGTACACTATGCACTCTACATTGTTAGGTTATATGTTAGTCTTGAGTTCATTTATGTAGGTCCTTGATTCAAGAGAAACACCGTTTGATTTTTAACCGTGTACTGTACTAACTGCATATTTTTAAAAATGACGTTGAAGACCTACTTGACTACTGACAGGCTGAAGCAAGATATAAAATCACAGCTAGTTTATCATCACAGGTGATGTTTCATAAATGTACGAAAGCCCCGGACAGACAAAAGTGTTTCAGCAGTATTATGACAGCACTGCTGCTGGTTAATGTGGCCAGAACGCGTGCGTTAATTTCTCAGGCTTGTGCCGTGACTACGAGGGAAGGAGCAGAGTGGATATCGTCTCCCTGGGGCCTGTCGGCGATGGCTTCGCGTTGGCTGTGGAGAAGCGGCGGTGTTTGTCAGGAAGATTACGCTCCCGCACATCTGTAGCGATTTGTCCGTGTGCTTAATGGAAATGCTTATTAAACATCACCTTAAGTTAAGGCGTTTCTCTTTGCCCTTGTGGAGGCAGGAAATGTGTTGCAGAAGATTAAATCCGGAATTGCACTTTTGACATTGAAATGCTAATGCTTCTTGCCCCGCAGCGGACTGAACCAGTGGATGGAATAAGAACAAAAAAAGCTAAACCTTCCACAGTGATCTCCCCCTGTCTCCGCACCGCGAATAGACATGTAAATGGAGTTTGGAGGTACAGAGTGAACCATCTGGGTGCTGGGCTGGGGTTTATGGGCAGCCTTCCGTTGACACCATGGAATGTTCCGGCGTATCGAGCCTGTGGAGTGTTTGGTGGGGGGGGGCGCTGGTACCAGCTCTGGCACTCGGGATTGGTACCAGCTTAGCGGGGCTCTCCTTCGGCAGGATCCACGCATGCAGTGGTAGTGTCACCTCTCAAATCACGCTCTTGCACGGGACCCCCTGTTGGCCACAAACAGTCACTACACTAAATACTTAACAAACGTGTTCCTTATTTAGCAGCTGCCGAAACAGCGTGTCCTGCTAACCAGCCGGCTAGCTTTACAAATACAGTTGGGGCCCAAAGACAGCAAACCCACCCCTGAACTTCTGGGTATTTTTTTAAGGTGTGTGGGGGGGGGGGCAGAGATTAGAGGGACCATAATTCATACAAGTTGGTCAAACTAATCATTGTTGAACAGTTTTTTTGAATCTGTGAGTGACGAGAGGGGGCATCCAGGGGCCAATCAGCTTTTAGCTGGGGCCAGTCCCATGTTGCTCCGCCCCTGCATGCGCCCCTACACGTGCGACAGGTGTACAGACAGGTGGCTCACGCAGGCTGTCACCGATAACCATGTGACTCCCAGCCTGCTGGTACCGCTTGTTTCACGGTCACGCACTCGAAACGGGCACGATAAGACAGAGACAGCGCTCATTTCAGGAATAAAAGAATTTATCATCCCTTAATAAACTTGCATTTTTTTCCTTTGTCATACTGAATATGTACATAAATTATTGGATGTGTACGGGCGATTTGGTATCTCCGAAACGGCCGTGAGAATTTAATTATATAAAAGATTCAAGGTCAGAGATTGTTTTCCTCATTTATCCTTCGCGCTGGCGGCGGCTCGGGGCAGAGGTCTGCGGCGGAGTGAAGGCTCTGGCTCTCCGACTCAAATAACATTAAAAAATGTGATATTTGTAGGAATAATCATAAAATCATATGTCTCCTGTCAGACAAAAGAAATTGCTTCGCCAATATCAGATAATACGTCTTGAGACAATATGTCATTAAATCCAGCAGTGTTCTTTCCAGAAAGAAGTTTGTTTAAATGAATCAGTTCAATTTGGTACGAAGCCTATTAAAAAGACATTAGCTTTAGTTTGGTGGGCTTTCAACAGGCCAATGTGCTGTATGTCGGGAATGGATTTCAAATTATTATTCATATTCTTGTTTATATCTTTGTAAATATGATTTATTAGCCTGAGGCCCCTCATTTCCGTAGTCGGAAGGTGCCTTTTGTACCCATATCCAGATCTACAAGGACTAATGTTGAGATGTGCTCACAATCGATTACACACTGACAATTATACTTACTTGGTAAAACTATTTCTCTGGAAATGTATCATTATTATATTTTGCAGTTTAACTCAAAAATTCTGTTTGATCTGTTCCATGAATTTCTAAATCTAAAGGCTCTTGTTAAGCCCCTACTGCCTGACGATCTTATTAACCTGATCTCCCACTGTAATGCCATCATGTATAATTCAACAGCGAGTGCCATCTCGGTAAATATTGTAAAACCTATATTTCCCATGGCAAATAGAATATTTAACTGGTAAATTGATTTTTGGTGATTTCCCATAAGCAGCATAAAAATGTACCACATCGGTGAGTTTTTTTTTTTTGAAAAACTGTGGGGGAAAAAAAAAATGACTCTGCAGTCATGCGGTTGTGTGACTGGGAGTCTCCTGCTTGATGGAACAAAGGCAATGGAGATGTCATCTGGTTAGTGACAGGAATGTGTCCTTATTATTTTGAAGAAACATCCCATTACTCTGCTGCCTGTTGTCATGGCAAACTGAGTATTATTTTGGAAAAACAGTTGTCCGGAGGAACATCTTCAAGAAGATAAGGAAGAGGGCCAAGCTGGAACTGAGAGAATGAAAGGAATGACATTAAATGTTAAAGTAATGTACCATCATCTTCTCTTTGTTGCAGAGGGCAGCTCTCCTGCTATTTGGACGGACATCAATCGTCTCCACGGCGTGAGCTTTTAGCGTTACTCTCTACCTCTGGTCCTCCAAAGACCCTGACACACTTGGGTTAATGGGGGGTTTTGGCTAAATATTTCCCAAGGAACCATTTCAATCAGCACCTTAAAAGTTCTGCCTCGGGCCTCTGATCTTTCATGCGGCTGCGTGCTGATCTTTTGTTGTCCTTCAGTCGGCCGCAATGTGACATTCAGGATCACTTGGCTGCGCTGTCCTTGGGGACGATGGTGCTGGTCTTGGGAGATGGTGCCTTTTATTTAAGAGCTGGGGAATTGAAGCCACTCTGGATAATTGCTGTCATCACCATGCTGCTGGAAACATAAAGAGAACTCAGAAGATGGGTATCGTACATTTTTTTTCCCCCAGCAGGAGTTGAGATGGGATTTCTTCCCTTTGACTACAGCATAAAGAATTAAAGTTGTGCACATGGTATTTTCCCACTTCCTAATTTCCCACTGGGCTCAGCTGTCTGCACTGTTGCCTGGAAGAAAGCGTGTCTTTTCTTTCTGACATCCTATCAACCCAGTTGTGTTTATTTACACACAACAGATGACTCTGTTTAGAAGAGAGCCCCAGCCTGTGATTCTTTCCTTAGACAACCTGAGGGGCCCTTCACGGGTCCGTCGGGGCTGTCTGTGCCGTGCCTGACAAAAAGTTCGCCATGCGAAGTTTACTTTGTACGTATAAAACTCGAACTGAATCCGTCGTTTGACATGAATCATCAGCACTTCTTGAGAAATGCTCTGATTTGCCTTCCGGATGACCTTGCTGATTTGGGTCTCCGTCAGTACCCCAGTGAGACGTCCGGAGGCGCAGTTTGCTAAAATGACTCTCACTGCGTTATGCGCTTTCTTTAATGAGTAATAATTTCCCATGCAACAGATGGACATGAATACTAAAGCAGCACTGAGACTGATTCATTAGAATTTTACCAGAAAATTATTTTGCCTTTTAAAATGAATATGCTATAATTGGGGAATTGAGAGAGGAAGGAGAGCAACATGATCTTTCACTCCTGACAGTTGAGGATGTGCAGGCAAACCCCTTCATCTCTCAGGTAGCGGCATAATGGACATTTATGCGGGTATGTGTCACTGGGCCGTTAGCACTATTGCTCATTAGAGGCTAATGTCGCTTTCCCTTGTGAGGTCAAGAGGACACCCAAGGTATTTGAAGGTGCCCTGGTCCGATTCAGGGTGGAGGTTAAAAGCGACCAAAGCTTCTGCCCTCAGGCTGCCCCATCTCGCTGTTGCGTGACACGGAATCAAGCCCAGCATTAAACATGGAGAATGGGGGGGGAGGGTGTCTCTGCTCTCATTTCATGGGACTAGAAGCTCCTCTCTGCCTTCTCCTTGTTTCTCAGCAAACTAGCCAGGATGCTCCGGACCCACACAGCATCACAGAGGGCTGACGCCAGTCACCGTGGAAACGCTTCCAATTTCTACAGATTGCTAAATTTTATTCCAGTTACTCTAATTACTTATTTAATCATCCAGTGTATATTTGTAATAATTTTTGTTTATTAACAATACTGCTAATATCCGTTTAGTAATTTATTATTTAAATAAATAGATTAATCAATTTAAAGCATAATCCCAAAAATGCTAGTTATTCCAACAATTTTAGCCACTAGTATAGTCACAGGAAGTAAAACTTTATAGGTTGTTTGTACAAGTACTAGAAAAGGTACATTGGGAGGTGTTCATTTTCACAAATCCCCTCATGCTCTCCTTTTGCAAGGGTCAACTGTTCATACCCCTGCGGCATTTTTTAGGGTCAGGAACCTTACCCAAGGGCCCAACAGAGAGAAGGCTACTCTGCTGAGTATGGGATTTGAACCAGCCACCATCCAATCACAGGCACAGAGGCCTTACCTGCTGAGCTACACACCGCAGCCATTCCCCATCGCAGCGTTTTGGTTTGGCGTTTTGTTCGAGACCCTCTCGTGAGGACGAGCGAGCACTGCGAAGCTGTCATTGTCCAGCACTGTCAGGATTCCAGTTTCAGAACTTCATCAGTCACAATACTCCATGCAGTGTGCAGTGAAATGTGTTATTGCTGAGCTCCAAGACTGGAAACGGGACATAAGGATAGAGAAATAAGACAGACATTAAACAAGAAACATTAAGCACGAATCCTAAATATCCGTGGTGTGCGATTCACGGTGCCCAGAGGAGCAGCCAGAGGTAACCATTCATTATGGGCCTTTTATCGTGTATTTGCTGAACATTTCCAACCTTTGAATGGCTGTGGATTCTGCATAGCCCAATGTGGAATATTATGACTGCACTGAAGCTGTAGATTTCATTTCTACATAAATATTTGAGTTTTTTAAAAAATATTTTGCCTTCTACCGTATAAACTGTGTAAGATCATCCCGCTCTGCAGGCCACAAAAAATCTCCCTCAGCTATCATTTGTCGGCCGTCTAATTGGATGTGGAGAGAAGCACAGGAATGCATGGCGCACCGTAGATTTTATGTTGCTTTCTGCTTAAATCTGCAGATGAAACGGAGTAAACAAACCCGCTCGGAGGTGTCACCTTCTCAGGCAGCGGGACGCAGCAGCTCCGTGCGGCAGCCAGATGAACAGCGGGTGCCGCTTAAGGACTCGCTGCCATTTAAATATGTCCGTATGGCGGGAAAACCCAGCTTTAATGACTTTCTATATTTAGTGAATGTATTTTAATCCAAGGTGTAAAGACGGGCCTGTTTTCGGAGACGCATGGAGAAGCACACAGGGTGGGAATCGAACCCACAGCCCTGGAGGTGAGATGCCTCTATGCTGCCCCCTGGTGCCCAAATAGAACACCAGCATAGGAGGGAATGTGTTTAGGTCCGTTAATCCAGCGATATTTTTTTCCACAGTTTCTTCGTTTGTTGTTGTTCATCTACATAATCAGTGCTCACAAGCCTGCCTCAGCCTGGTAGTGGACCGGATGAGATCTTATCATGCCCCAGGGTGTGAGTGTCTAGCAGACTGGTCTCTGCATTGATGGGTCGCGACCTGATGCTGCACTGCCTATATATATCCATGATGGCTGCTCTGGCTCGCTTCCCAACAGCGGCCCGGCTAGTTTGGCTCCGGCGTGGCACGACTTGGCAGCTAAATGTGAAAGGTAATTGTGACACTTATTAGAAGTGCCACGCAGCGGGGACACCCTTCCATCACCCCGTCAGCCGGAATGAAGGCCAGACCTCCGTGACATAGCACCGCGTAAATAGACAAGCGCCCAGTAATCACCGGTCAGCCGTTACTCTGTCCTGGGAATCGGCTGCAGATCGCAGCGCTGACTGATCTGGGTTCAGCATTTGCTGCTTCATGCCCTCTGCTTCTGGGTACAGCAGACTCATCAGACATGCAGATACTCACAGACCAAACAGTCTAAAACTTCATATATTCCTTTATTGCTCATTCTGCTTCACCGTCAAATTCTTTCTCCACTAACTAGGCGGTCACCTGTACTTTTTAAATCATAATGTCCATATTTTAAAATGTCATGTTTATATTTTGTTTATATGTCAGTTTCTTTTACATACTACGACCAACGAGAACAATATTTCAGCTCATTTTCTAGCTTTGTGCATCATATATCTCTGACAATATAAACTGACAATAAAAGGTAGTTTCACTTTGGCTTTTGACTTTGATTATTCAGCGTGAGGGATCTGAAGGCTGGAAGGAACTTAAGGATGTTCACCCAGGATCCACTGTTCCCCAGCAGCAGAATGATCTCCAGCCCTCCGCCACTCTTAATCATCTCTTCCCTAATTAAGAGTCTGTGTGTGGGGGGGCTTGGCATCCATGGCCTTTGGTATGAATGTCATTTCTCTCACACACACAAACACGCACAATTTATTCTGTGTATCTATCATGTGTATCTATTGTCTTGTCCCTCTACCTGTCTCTTTCTGTCAGCCTGTCTGTCTCTGTCCATCTGTATGTGTCTCTGTCTACCTGTCTTTCTCTCTGTCTGCGTATATGTTTCTGTCTGTCTGCCTATCAATCTATGTATCTATGATTAATAATCATGAGCACCGAGCTGCTGCAGGATTTAACTGCACGCTCTCAGCCTCGCCTGAACACTGAACTCGTGGGCCCCTCACTCGGGTCTCTTTTAGCCCCCAGTGCAAGTGGTTCGATACCCATCAAAGGGGGCACTGTTGAGTGCCGCATGTGTTGATAAAGTTCGCTACATTTTCTTTGCATTCTTTTCAAATGTTTCATGGTGCGGTGAAAGAGCTGGTCGGTTTAGATAAAGATCGTAATTAACTATCTAGTTAGCAGAAAATGCTGATTCAGCATCTTCTAAATAACGAGCATCTTTGTTTAATACTGTTTGCGGTCCATGCAAATGAGCAGTTTGAGTGGACGTAAACTACGCCGCCCCCTGCTGGCACACAGCGTAAGCGTACAGTAAGTGGCTCAGCATGTTCGGCTGTATCAGAGGGGGTGGCGCTGTGCGCACACGGTGGGCGGGACCCCCACGGCGACCCCCTTGTGCTCACACTCTGCCCCCCCACTTCCTGCGGTCGCCTTTGAAGTGCCGCCGAGTGCAAAGCAGATTGAAAGCTTGTTAAGTCAATTTAGGCTGATGGGGCTGAGAGCTTTTTCCAGGGAATAATGAATGTTGATTCAGAGCTGCAGTCTCACAAATAGAGGCCACGCAGCTGCCATCCTTGCTTTCAATAACGAGTGTGTTTTGGTGCTGTGATAGGTAATAATTCCTGCAACACTGCTGAAGTTGGTAACGTTGATGTCTTCACTTATACTTCAGATTATATTCTGAATTTGCCCTTAAGATTTGCCGACTCTCAAATTCCAGATAAAAGAATTGAGTGTACTTTTTTTTTAAAGTTTCTATAAGGTAGGAACAGGGGCATTATTAGACCTATAGTAGAGAGGCTTAGGCTGCACCAACATGGTTTAACTTTTAAACTGGATTAAATCAAGATTTATCTAATAATACTGTTGCACCAAAGTTTAAACCTAGTTTAAATTTAGTTTACAAGTATTTTTGGTTAAATCTAAACCTTTGTTAATCTCAAGCCTAGATTAAATTCAAATCTGTTGCACCAGTGAATTTAAATCAATTATAAAGATGGATTAGCAGTCATATTTAATCTACCCCTCGAGGTTTATGTTAGGCCTGTTTTAGTTTTATTGAAAACATGTCTGCATTTCTTTGTTGGATGGGATCAGAAGAAAGAATCTCATGTAGGAAAATTTGAGACAAGATAAACCCAATTGATTTTTTAAGGCAACATTGAGTTGTCCATGCGGTATGGTTTTACAAAATCATTTACCTCTCAGTCATGGGCGCCGCCGCTATTAAATCTGAGGGGGACGTGCCCCGCTCATGTTTCATAATTATTTGTTTGGACTCCCCCCACATTCAACATAAAATATTAATTTCATGTCAGTGTCCCCCCCCACATTCAAAATGCTTCTGACTCTCCTGCTCTCAGCGGAAAGGTTGGACCAGCTATCATGCATGTCGCATTTTGATCGCGATGAATCCCTCAGTACCTAAAAAATAACTGACAAAACGATATATCAGACGGAGCGCAGGGTTAACACCAGCGGTTACGGTAAAAAATTATGGATTTTATTTAAAAAAAATACAACACATTTGCCTCAACTTTATTTAGGACCATATTTATTTATCCTAAGATGCATCATGAATTTCTTCACATTTCCTCTAGATCCAAACAGGGCAGACATTGAAGCTAAATGAATCCAGTTTTACTCATAGTTTAAATTGGCTTGACTAATCCTTGGTTAAATTTAAATTGTGCAACGCATCTCCGATTAATTGCAAACCAGTTTAAACCTAGATTTGTTGGGATGCGGTTCTATAATCACAAGGTTTGTCTACAGGCTTCTGTCTGTGGGCTGTGACATCAGATCATATACCTATATTTTATACACCTAGCAGATGCGATTATCCAAAGTGACATACATTGCTAAGGACCAGGCTCAGCCAGTCCTGGGAGCAGCTGGGATTAAGGGCCATGCTCCGGGGCCCCATGGTAAAATCACTCTGCAGACGCTGGGATTTGAACCTAAAACCTTCCGATCACAAACACAGTGTCCCAACCCACAGCACCACACCCCTGCTGCTTCTCTTTGTTATTCAGCTCTCTTCATTTAATTACGCCTAAATAAGACATTGTTACAAAAACAATACACTACACTGCAATAGAATCTCTTATGCTACAGTGTTGTATTTCATCCATAAATAAAACTACCTTTTGCCCAGAACATGTTTCAAGTGAGTTTGAATCGGAGACTATCCATTCCCTTCCTGGAGCCGACACCTTATCGTGGTGGAGGGGTTTGCGTGTTCCAATGATCCCAGGAGCTAAGTAGCCCGGGGCTTTATGCCCCTGGTAGGGTCACCCAAGGCAAACAGGTCCTGCGTGAGGAACCAGATGAAGTGTGGCTCACAAGACGCCTTATGATATAAAAAATAATGAATCCACGATTTCCCTTGTCCAGACGCAGGTCACCGGGTCCCCCCCAGAGCCAGGCCTGGGGGGTGGGGCTCGATGGCCTGCACCCATGGGGCCTGGTCGGCAGGGGCGGATTAAGGTGTACAGAGGCCCCTAGGCTACAGTAGTCTGTGGCCCCCCCAAGCCCGCCCCCCTCCGCGCCCCCTCCTCCCAACCAGCTTGTC
>JAODKE010000020.1:21371300-21385108 GCA_026779605.1 Mormyrus hasselquistii | reverse complement strand
GGGCCCCCTTGCAGGCTGGCACACGTGGGGCCCCTAGGCTTAAGCCATATCTAGCCTGTGCGTTAATCCGCCCCTGCTGGTCTGGTACAGCCCGAAGAAGGCACATGGATCCCTCCTCCAATGGGCTTACCACCTGTAGGAGGGGCTATAGGGGTTGGGTGCAGTGTGAGTTATGCAGTAGCCAAAGGCAGGGACCTTGGCGGTCCAATCCTCAGCTGCAGAAGCTGGCTCTAGGAACATGGAATGTCACCTCTCTGATAAGTCTCCTTGAGGGAGGTTGGACCCTCTTCCATTCTGGAGTTGCTTGCGCAGAGCTGTCACCTGATAACTACCTGGTGGTGGGTTGGCTCCGCTGGTGGTGGAGGAAGCCGCCCGGCCTGGCAGGACTAAGCGTTTAGGGAGAGTCTGCTGGGAATGTCTGCTGGAATCACCTTTCAGGGGGAGCTCTAACTCCTACCTCTGGCAGAACTTTTCTTATGTCTTGGGGGAGACGGGGGACATTGAGTCCGAATGGACCTTGTTCCATGCCTACCAGAGCTGTGGCCGTCAAGTGGTCAGTGCCTGTCGCAGTGACAATCCCTGAACCTGCTGGTAGACACCAGTGGTGAGGGATGCTATCAAGCTGAAGAAGGAGTCCTACTGGGTCTTTTTAGCCTGTGGGATTCCAGAAGCAGCTGACAGGTACCGGTGGGCTAAGTGGAATTTGGTTTTGCTGGTTGGCGAGGCAAAAACTCGGGTGTAGGAGGAGCAGTGTGGTTTTCACCCTAGGCGTGGAACAGTGGACTAGTGGACCAGCTCTATACTTTCAGCAGGGTCTTGGAGGGTTCATGGGAGTTTTCTCAACCAGTCTACATGTGTTTTGTGGACTTGGAGAAGATATTTGACCGTGTCCCTTGGGGAGACTTGTGGGGAGAGCTCCGGGAGTATGGGGTGCCGGGCTTCCTTATAAAGGGCTATTTGGTCCCTGTATGACCGGTGTCAGAACTTGGTCGGCGTGGGCGGCAATAAGTTGGATTCATTTCCGGTGAGGATTGGACTTTGTCATTGCTGCCCTTCTGTTCATAGCTTTTATGGACAGAATTTCTAGGCGCAGTCAGAGCATTGAGAGTGTCTAGTTTGGTGACCTCAGGATTAGGTCTCTGCTTTTTGCTGATGATGTGGTTCTGTTAGCTTCATCAGACCATGACCTTCGTATCTCACTGGGACAGTTCGCAGCTGAGTTTGAAGCGGCTGGCATGAGAATCAGCACCTCAAAATCCGAGACCATGCTCCTCACCCGGAAAAGGGTAGAATGCTCTCTCCAGGTTAGGGAGGGGGCCTTCCCCTAAATGGAGGAGTATAAGTATCATGGGGTCTTGTCCATGAGTGAGGGAAGGATGGAACGGGAGATCAACAGGCGGATCGGTGCAGCATCAGCAGTGATGCGAGGACTGTATTAGTCTGTCATGGTGAAGAAGGAGCTGAGCTAAAAGGCAAAACTCTCGATTTACCAGTCGATCTACATTCCTACCCTCATCTATGGTCATGAGCTATGGGTAGTGACTGAAAGAACGAGATTGCGAGTACAAGCGGCTGAAATGAGTTTCCTCTGCAGGGTTGCTGGGCTCTCCCTTAGAGATAGGGTGAGGAGTTCGGTCATTCGGGAGAGATTCAGAGTAGAGCCGCTGCTCCTCAGAATTTAGAGGAGCCAGATGAGGTGGCTCGGGCATCTGCTTAGAATGCCTCCTGGACACCTCCCTGTCCCACTGGGAGGAGGCCCCAGGGAAAACCCAGGACATGCTGGAGGGACTATGTGTCTCGGCTGGCCTGGGAACGCCTCGGGATCCCCCCGGAGGAGCTGGAGGAAGTGGCTGGGGAGAGGGAAGTCTGGGTTTCCCTGCTGAGACTGCTGCCCCCGTGACCCAACCTCGAATAAGTGGAGGATAATGGATGGATGAATGAATGGATGGATGGATGGATGGATGAATGGACTATATATTTCCCATATATTGAAGTTTCGGGGGGGTTTCACTGGGGTTTCTGTTTCCAGCAGGGAATGGGTGATCAAAAGATGTACATGTAGAGCTGCATTACTTTGATGGACAGCTGGCTGATCTGTCCTGTCCATGCACACTGACGCGAGCGCCTCATCCTGCCCATATCTCCATATCTGCTTCGTCGGCCCTGACACCTATTTTTACAATTTGAAGTCTTTTGCATCCCGTAAGAACGAATCATCTACCGCTGAATGTTCTGAATGCATCTGGCCACGTCATTAATTCTGAAAGACTTTCCCAGACCAAGGAGTGTCAGGGGGGCCTTCTTGTGATTGGAAGGTCACTGGTTCAAATCCCAGGCTTAGCCGGGAATTTCGCTATTGGAATTTCCCTTTACCCCCCCCAAATAGAATGTGCCTCTGTTTTGCTGTCCATAATCTACAGCAAACCCCTAGCATGCATACCTAGAGGTTCAGCATTTTACTTGAATTACTCCAGAGGACCAGCTTGGGGGGTATAGGACACCTGCCCCCACTTCTGAACCCATTAGAATTAAACTTCAGCAGACCCTCAGGGAATGTTTAGGGGGGAATTAAAGGTTTCAAGGCTATAAGGTTCTAAGGTTCCGTTTTACAGGCTAACATCTGGTAGCAACATTTTGTTTCTTGGTTCAACCAAATCATCTATCTAATTTTCTTTATTGAGAGATTCCTCTTAAATTCTTCACTCGACGGTGGATTGTCAGCTGGCCTTCCAGAGTCCTGCACTTGGCTTTGCTGTAGACACCTTCACTCCAAAATCCCAGACTCAACAAAATGGTAGCTTTTTTGCATCTCATTCTAATTTTCATAAGCTGTGAAAGGGAACATCTATGCTGCCCTGTAAAGCTGCGACTGGCTCGCAGAAACGGCCATGGCAACATCAGCAGCCTGTAGATGTGGCCGTTGTCGTCGTGTGGTCGCGCTTGTAGAGCCAGATGACTAATTAACAAATGGCAGAGAGGACGCATTACGTATCGGGGCCTGGCTTGGTCCATTTTGCTACTGACAATGCTGAGTCTGCCCACTTTCACCACGAGGAGGATCCTACAGCCAGCACTCTGCTCAGTGCCCTGGCTACTCATAAGGGGGCACTAGAGAGCAAGCTTGAAAACCTACTCGACAGGAATTTTCTGGAATGCTTGTTGTGTTACAGATGAAAAGTGAATAAACATGTTAGCTGATCTGACGTGTCTAAGGGCTATAACCATAAGGAGAGGGCATCATGGGGGCTTGATTTGAGTAATTTTGTCCCTAGGCCTGGGAATTATGCGTGCTGGGTTTTCCTGGAGTGAGATTTGTAGCGAATTATGTGACATTTGTTTTCTAGTTCAGTTCCATGTTTACTGGGGGATTGTTTGATTGCAGAATCCACTGTTTGGCCACCAAGGAGTCTAAGGACCCCCTATACCAAACCTAAAGTAGAACAGCATCCACCTTGCAGCCAGTTACTTAGCCTAATAAGCTGAATCCCGCAAAGGACTCACACAGCACTGCTCGTTGACTCGTATGTGTGCAGACAGTTTGTCTGTGAGCCGCTCCTGTTGTGTGCTCCCTCCCAAAAGCATTTTATTAAATCTAATGAGCTCTTGGCAGTGGAGGTACATAAATACAGTCCGGGTGATGAAAAATGGATGGAAGTACAGAAAAAGTTCAACACTGAGAAAAACACTCTTCACAATGAGGTAGCCAGCCACGTGAAAGAGACTTGCCCAAAAATTGCTCATGTAACTGAGACAAAACCGACCATGTCATTAAAACTCATTTCACATGCATGTAAACATTTAAACTGATACATTTGCTGGGGTTTGGGGCAATTTGGACTTGGTGTCTGTACCCTTATAAAATAAAAAGGGGAGCTTTTGAAGTTGATTTTGTCAACCTAGGACCCTCAGAGATGTTTTCCTCCTTACTCTGCAGTTACAGTATTGCTTCTTCTCCTCCATTGTCTTCTGGCTTTTATTCTTTCCCTTTTCCCTCTTTCATGCACCATTTTGTATAAATTGTAGTAATGGATTGCCACACACTCTTGTCAAGTGCCCTAGGGTGACTGCGTTGTGAAAGGTGCTATATAAAAATAAATTGAATTAAAACAGCCAGACGGGCTCAGCACGCAAAAAGATCGTAGGATCGCTTCCTCTTTCATCTGGATCAGCAGTTCCTGGGGCTGCTCGCCGATTTTTCAGACCCTTCCTGAAAAAACAAAACTGCGTAATGCTGGATGATCCACTTTTCCACCTTTAATTCCCCTGATTAATGCAGGAATTACAGCCCCCTCCTCTGCAGTCTGCGTGCCTGACCCTCCGCATGCCTGGCCAGCCACTTCCACTGTGTTTGTGTGCTCCTCTCTGAGTGCTGCAGCTGAACTGACAGACACACAGACGTAAAAAACAACTTTGCCCAGGAGCTCCAGGGATCTGCGTGAGACCTATTGAAGAGAACTAAGAAATGCAGCTTGAGGGCCCCTCTGTCCATGTAGTGAGGCCACGACCCACTAATTCTTTTTATATCCATAGCTTACTGTCGCTTATTTTATACAAGTGGCAATCAGACGGCTGTGGCACTTAAATAGTTAACTGCAGACTATAATTACACAGAGAACATGTGGAATGGGCTGTCAAAGAAAATGTTTAAAGCCATTTCCCTGAGTAGTAAGTGGAATATTGGCTGAGAAAAAAAGAATTTAACATCGGTATATATGCAAATGAACAGTAACACAAAAATAACAATAATTTTTTTTCTGTTCTCCAAAAAGTTACTGATATCTTATTGGATGGCTAGAAGAACACCACTTTCACAGTTTCCAATTCTCTCCTCAGGGGTACCTCAGCCGTTCCATGTATTTGTTAAATTTCACTGCCGGCTCAGTTAAATAACTTGATGTGTCACGTCCTACCCGCCATGTCCACTTGACCCTCCTGTCTCCTCGCTGAGGTGGTCCTAACAAGCCATGCCTCTTACTTGTTTGTCTTACCTCTCGATCCTAACCCTCATGTTAATCACTCCCAGTTGCCTCTCGTTCCCTCGTTAGTCTTGCATATATATACGTGTTTCCCAGTCCTGTCATTAATGTCGCTTCTCCTGTCAGTGTGAGCCCAGCCCAGCCCATTCTGGTCTCATTCCGTCGTGTCCCATCCCTTGCTGTTCTAGCCCTCAATCCCTTGCAAACTTGTTAATTATCAGTCCCTGTTTGTTTATGTTCAATAAAAGCGCTTTTGTTTCGCCTAACACCTGCCCTCAAGTCGTTCGTCCTGGATACCGTGATAGATGACATATTGATTAGCCATGCATGGTGTTGCTCCCGGCCAAGTCCACAAACACATGAGTGTATTGGATGATTTGTGCAAATACTGGGGTGACTTTAGGAGCAGTTTTGAAACGGCTAAGCTGACACACTGTAATCAACATCATAGTATTACACCAACATAAAGATAACACGTTTCTTTTGCAGCCTAAGACTAATCGCTCAACAATGTGTATTGTTATAATTATCAATTTTAATATTACTATAAGGGTGACATGGTGGTGCAGCGATTAGCACTGTTGTCTCACACCTCTGGCACCCGGGCTTGAGTCTCCGCCTGGGTTACATGTGTGTGGAGTTTGCATGTTCTCCCCGTGTCGTCGTGGGGTTTCCTCTGGGTACTCCGGTTTCCCCCCACAGTCCAAAGACATGCTGAGGCTAATTGGAGTTAATAGATTGCATGTGTGAGTGAATGGTAGAAGTGTGTGAGTGTGCCCTGCGATGGGCTGGCCCCCTGTCCAGGGTTGTTCCCTGCCTTGTACCCATTGCTTCTGGGATAGGCTCCGGACCCCCCTTGACCCAATAGGATAAAGTGGGATGAAAAATGAATGAATATCACTATCAATGACTTTTATTACTTACCACTATCTTACTGACTGGCCTAACCTGTTCATTAATTTTACCTGTATGTTTTCTTTTATATTCTTTGATAATTTTTCACAGACAGGATGAGAATAACATGACTCAGCATTCCTGTGTGATCCCTGAGAGTATCCCCCCATGTCCCACGCTTCTGGGACACAGACAGGCTGGGACCTTGTGGAATAACATGACTCAGCATTCCTGTGTGATCTCTGAAAGTGACCCCCAAGTCCCACGCTCCTGGGGCTCTGCAGAAGGGACGGGGCCAGACCATTACTAGGGCCATACAGGGGCCATGCTGTGCCTGCCCCCCTGTTCTTGCCGGTTAGCTTATCCTCTGATTACTGTACTTATTAAACTGAATCACCCTGAGATTTTTTCTATGCCATGGCTATTTTCACACTTAAGGGTTACTATATATAGTACTAGCCCATTGTCATCAGATTAATTGGTGTAGAGAGTCTTAATGCATGTAGTCTGTAATTTGATTAGACTTGGTCAGATAAAAATATGCTGAAGCAAACTGGTTCTATTCTTATCCCGCTCTGTCACTCTTAATACAGCTTTTTAACTTAAACATGTAAAGATGGGAAAAACACAGCCCAGCCTACAGGGGCATTAATCCAACCTTCCACAGAGTCATGGGGATGAACCTTAATGGATCCATATGTGTCACATAACAACGTGTCAGAGGGTTTGGCATTTCATGGTTGTCTTTTATGGAAGGAGTACAGCAATAGTATAACATGGAAAGCATGACACTACTAGTGTATTTCCCAGCTGCAAATACCTCATGCTACACCTCAAACCATTATCATTAGTTTATTTCAATGGCAATCCACTCAATTAGATTCTAAACAACCCAAACGATCAGTTACTTCCTAGCGTTCTTCTTTGGGTTTATTGGTTTGATACTGGATGTTTCACTTCCTGGATGTTTGGTTTTATTCGTTTTTAAATGGGTGTCTTATATCCAGTATGCTTGGTTCCTTTAGTTTGCTATTGAATGTTTACGTCTTCAATGTTTGCTTCCATTGGTTTGATATTGAATGTTTTACTTCCTGGATATTTTGTTCCTTTGGTTTGATATTGAATGTTTTACTTTCAGGATGTTTGGTTCCTTTAGTTTGCTATTAAATGTTTTACTTACCGGATATTTTCTTCCATTGGTTTGATATTGAATGTTTTACTTCCTGGATATTTGGATCCTTTGGTTTGATAGTGAATTCTTTGCTTCCTGGGTGTTTATAACCTTTGGTTTGATATTGAATGTTTTACTTTGAGTTTTTCTACTTTTTGGGAGATTGTTCATGTTCCAAAAACCCTTTAAAATCTCTTGAGCCTTGCAGTTGTTGTCCAAATCCGGTACATTCAGATAAGGGATGTATGGTCATTTAGTGTGTACTTTTATGTGCCCCGGAATATTCCAGGTAGAGATCAAGCAGCTTTTGGAAGTCTGGCTCTGTGTAAACATTTTACATGTAGATGTTTGGTAATTAGGTTTGTGTGTCCTTGTTATCCTTATAAAGGCTGTTTACGAGCTGTTGTCACTAGGGACTTTTAATTAGGACACCTTTCCATTAAAGGGAATGCAGAGCAAACATAGCAGAACAAATTATTTAATTTGGCTCTAAACGAAATAACGGGAGGTGTGGTGAGACCACGTACGCATGGAATGGGATGAGTCCCCCGTTGTTGTCGTGGTTACCTGCTCACCACATAAGCAGGTGTTGGTGCTGATGGTGGCCGGCTGCCCGGGTGCTCGGACCGCTTGGCACCGTTGGGTCAGACCATTTTGGGGTTGCTGTTGCCGCTGGGGACCTACTTAACTCTTGTTGAGGAAACCTAGGTGGAAGCACTAATGAGGGTTTGTAAGAGAAGCCAGAAAAGGACCCGGATGGCCATGGAAAGCACAAGTGTAACCGAACCAAACACAGCAGGCTGTCAGCGGTTGTTTGCCAGGGTGCTGAGGCTGTGCTTCAGGCATCACCGTTGCCTGTTCTTCCTGGGTGTATCCAGTCTTGTATGCATGTAGTGTTTGTGTATGTGTGTGATTGAGTGTGAATTCGTGAGTGTGTCAATGTCTGTGTGTGATTTTGTGGGTCTGTGGCTGTGTGTATGTGTGTGTCAGTGTCTGCACTCTCTCAATGGACTGAGGCTGCTTTGTTCCTGTGCTCCTGGTTCCTTCCTCTGTGTTGCTCCCGCAGACATCAAAACGCCAGGCTGCGGACAGCCACGAGTCGCAGAAAGCCACCATCCTGGCAAGCCTGACCAGGGCAAGCAGCTGGAAGAGGACGAATGGCTGGATGGATGGATAGATGTGTTTCCATATTTAATTGGGTTTTTTTTCCTGTCAAAGCATGTACGAGTTGTGCAAGACTTGTGCATGTCGCCGGTGTGCAAATTGATGGCCTCGCGCACTGTGATTGCAGATTCGGCAGAGCGCGCGCTGTGTAAAATTAGTACAGAGTGGTGGATGTGACAATAAGCACCCCCTGGGGGGGCTCCGTTCCTGAAGGCTGAAGGCTGCACTGTTTACACCGTGTCCGGCTTTTGGATTTGACATCCGCGCCAGCTGTGCTCACAAATATGCCTAGGGGGTGTGCTCTGATGCCTCCACATTGTACGCATATGTGGTCACATGCTTGCTTGCACAAGGCTGCTCTTGATCGTTGGAATTCTGTAACAGGAGTAAATCCATAGAGGGCAGTCTTCCATGATGTACACCCGAGAGAGGCTTGTGCTGCCTCTTTCTGGAACTCTCAGCGGTCCCACGTCAGGACGAGGACCCAGAGCAGGGCCGGCCCAACCCTAAGCAAAATTCGACTAACCTAGTTGTCATTTGTCATCTTCTCCCATTCTTATGGGGTGATCAGATTAGGGAGCCCCCTGGTGGCCACTGGGCAGCATAGTTTGCTTATGATCTAGAGCAGTGCTTTCAAACCCAGTGCTTGGGGTCCCAGAGATGATCTGTGTTTTTATCTCCTACCTGTTCTCTGCCGGACAGTCCACATTTTTACTAAAAATGTGTTTGCAAAAACGTGGACTGTCTGTGGGCCCCTGTGGACTGGATTCGGAATTGGTGATCCAGAGCTTAGAAACCACCATCACAGGCAGCCCAGTGAGTGTGTTCACACGTCCGGCTGATGTCAACAAATCAGAATTAGTATTAAAGTGTAATGTAAATCAGTGCTTGTTGACTAGTCCTATGTCATGCAACGATTAATGCTGCACTTTAACATTAACTACTACAGGTTTACTCTCTTTTCTCTATACTCACCAATTGTGATGTTTTCTCAGGGGTGGCTTGTGAACTGACCTATTCGCAGAGTTTGGATTATAGCCTGAAGTTTTTTACGCCTGTTAATAGTGTGGGTTCTGTAATACATATACTTTGCCTGGGGTAAGGAATAGGATCGGGCTGCCCTGGACAATGAGTGATATATTTAGCAGGGACGCTCAGTGTTTACTGCCAGTCTGTGCCCGTCTGGTATTGATCGCATTTTAGACGATGCAGGATTATATTTGTATTTGTGCAGGTGGGCAAGTCAAGCCTCAGACAGGGAGGGGCTTTTAGTCATGTCAGAAGCTGACATATAAAACCTGAGCTAAGGATTGGGCACTTACAGCATGCCGTAAAAGTCAACGAGCTGTCGGGTCGCGAACCCCTCGCGCACTGGATGCAGCTGGGGCCACATTAATCACTAGGGAATGCAGTCACGCACCCTGGTGTCACCACTCAAATGACCACATGCTCTGATAAGGACCCCATTAACACGAAATGGCAGGCATGCTTACATACACAGGAAATGCATGTACTGTAAGGCAGATACCAGCTCCAGCATTCTCATCCTGCATGACACACTGTCCATCCATTATCTTTATCCATTTGGGTCACAGGGAAGCTGGAGCCAATCCCAGCATTTTTGGGCAAGAGGCAGGGTACACCCTGGGCATGTCACCAGTCCCCCACAAGGACCAACACAGACAAACACACTCACGGACAGTTTAGAGTAGCCAGTTAACCTAATCCACATGTCTTTGGACTGTGGGAGGAACCCAGAGGAAACCCACACATGCACGGGGAGAACATGCAAACCCCACACAGAAAGGAACACCGGGTGGCCCGGGTATCAAACCCAGAACCTCTTTGCTGTGAAGTAACAGTGCTAACCACTGCACCACTATGCCAACACACTGTGATACATGGAAAATTATGTGTTCCGGAAGGTTCACTTTTGAAAGTGACACGACTCAAGGACAGATGGCTGATGTGAGGAGACCCCTCTCTGGGAACAGTGACAGTGTGAGTACCCACCTTTAGGGACAGGGGAGGTGGCGGGTGACACCCGGAGTGGGAGCGATATGGGGGGGAGCTGTTGCGCATGGGTGTCAAGTGATAGGATGTGCTCACACACACACACACACACACACACACACACACACACACACACACACACACACACACACCTGTACACAATTGCCTGTGCCAGTCACTTGATTTCATTCAGAATGTCTCTGGTTCAATGACCATGCTAATTAATATTGATTTTCAATTTGCTGGAGACTCAGGAATGGGGGCATTAATCTGAAGGTGTCAAACTAGGGAATATTTCCTGGGTGGTGGCTGGCAAATCGCATCTCTGCCTCGACCTAGGGACTGGGTCTGGTCGGGTCGCTGTGCTTCTCTGCTGACCTTCGACCTCTGCATGTGTTTATATCCCTGAGTGCTGCCACGTGCAAAGTGAAACGCCGTCCTGCATAAACACCTGGACTGGCCATGTGACTGCGCACGGGGCCTCGTGTAAATGGTGCAAATGGTGAACATGATTCCTCCTTTCCGCCTCTGTGTGTGGGAACTTTCAAGAGTCTCGGGTGCTGCCCCCATCTGTGTCCCTCCCCCAGCGTCCCCAGATGTGCCAGAACAGAAATGCAGTGCGGTGGATTTCACATCTGCTCAGGTTTGAGCCAGCGGCTAGGCGGACAAGAAAACTCTCCCACACACTTGGGTATCCTGGGAAATCATACCTTTTGGTTCGCGGTTCTGTTTATTCAAGCAGGAAGCCTTGCTCTTTTCCCCAGAAGTGAGAAAACACATATTTATGTTCTTCTGGTTCTTGGGGGAAGAGAGAGCAGCTTTACCCAACCTGGGCTCCAAGGCCTGACTAAACGTGTGTCTCGGCGTCTTCGCTCGTCTTCCTCTCGCTCGCTGTCCACACGCTGTTTATTTTTGAGGTTTAGTAGCAGCTGTAGTGACGGACTGCTAACGGGGCTGTTGGGGGAATCCCTGGACAGCAGAAAACACTGAGGGGTACAAGGCAGGAGGTGGGCTTAGGTCAGAGTCGGGCGGGGGGGAGGAGGAGAGCTTCGCTGGGATCTGCGTTGGTCACGCTGCTGTGCGTGGCTAACAGTTGGGGCCTTGGTTTATCCTGCTTCAAAGCCCCGCCAGCATGGATCGCCCCCTCACCGTGCGCTCATTAGCGTTGCCTCGCTCACTCGCTCAACAGATGGATGGACGCATGTGCAGATCCTCACTTCTTGACAAACCAACACAAACAACCTCCCAGCTTCAACACTGGGTCAGAGCTTACTGTACCAGAGATGCAGTTGTTAATTTGTAGGTTCTCTGGGGCGATGATGATGATGATGATGATGATGATGATGATCTCAATTTCTTACTAGAAAAATCTCTGCAAATGCAGAATGTGCAGCCTCTGAGATCTCGGTGGGAACATCAGTAAACCATAACAGTGCATAAAAAGATAAACGCATGAGCTGATTGGCTGATGCTGATTGGGCCGTCAGTGCCTTAATGCGCGCTGATCATCAAAGGGGCTGTGAGCTCGCTGTGGGCTGCGACAGGGATGCGTGTCACTGTGACACCCACGCCATCATTTATGATCCCTCTTGTTCTATGTCTCGAGCAGGTAGCTGGCATCTCCACTTAAAAGGGGGCTGCTTCAAAGTCTAGGGCCATAATTGCATAATTTATGGAATTTTATGGAATTTTACATCCGGTTATGAAGAGGAAGAGGAGGGTTAGTGCTGGGCCTGTGTGTGTGTCCCTGTGTATGTCAGTATGTGTCTGCGCGTTTTAGTAATTATTACATTGTGGAGACCATATTTCCCCAAAATGTGATAAAAACCAGTTCTGACATTTTTTCGTTCCTTTCAAAGATAACCTCAATTTTATAAAAATCTGTGCCTGCAATCAAAAAGTTGTATATTTTGTTTGGTTATTTATGGTTTAGCTTAGGGCTGGGAAGGGGTTAAGGTCGTCATTGTTGGGATTCGGGTTTGCCGATAGAAATCCCCATAAAGATATAAATATGTGGACTGTGCGTATGTCTCTCTCTCTGTTTGTGTATATCTGTGTGAATGCCTGTCTGCATGCACGCGCACGTGTGTGTGTGTGTGTTTCCATGGTTTCCCTTGATTACTCCAACTTACTCCCATGGTCTGAAGAGGAGTCAGACGTGTGTTTCCCTTGAGTGCCTTGTTTTTGACATGCTGTAGACTGAGGGGACCCAGCCATCACAGAGCTACGGCACGACCAGAGAGCAGGGTGGGGCATGTGACAGCTAAAACATTCCAATATGCTATCTGTACAAATAGCATATAAAGCATCATGAAATAACGCTCCCCCAGGACCACGGTGAAACATCCAAACAACGGGTGATGGGGGAGCATGTAGGCAATGGATGGACGGATCACAGAGAGTTGGAAAGATAATAGACAATTATCAAATGTTTGATGATCTTCATAGTTCAAAAGCAGAGTGGAGAGCGTTGGCATCCACACTGCTGTTCTGAAACACTTGTAAACTTCTTTTAAGACTTTGAGCTGTGTTTGTACACAGAGCCAAATGTTCGAAGTGTTTTAAATCACAGTTTAATGATCTTTTGCATGCCCTGGGAATATGTCAAATTGTATATGTTTAAATATTGGTTATTGTTGAGGCTTTCTACTAGAAAGTAGTTTAAATGTCAAACACTGGAATTTCTCAGTTGCCTAAGGTGTGTGTGTGTGTGTGTGGATTAGGTTTATATTACATTTTTGGGACCAAATGACCCCAATAATTTAATAAAAGTAGTTTTATTTGACATTGTGGAGACCAATTTTTAGGTCCCCACAAAGATCAATGAACAGAATCAAAAAAGTAACAATCTTTTCTAATGTAATACCCTGAAATTCACAATTCATTTTTATTTTATGTGAGAAAGGGCCCCTCAGCCTTGAACCCCCCCCCCCTGGTTTATCTGTCCACTTTTCGTCCCTCCGTGCCCTCACTAGTATGTGATGGCCATGGAAAGGTGGCATCCAGGGACTAGAGGAAAAGTTGATGGTTTGTGGCTCAGTGGCTTAGAACTCTGTAACCAGAAGGTCATTGGTTCAAGTCTCAGGATTGGCAGAGTGATGTCACCACTGGGCAAGGCCTTTAACCCCCATTTCCTCCAGGGACCGTCTGACCCTGCTCTCTCTCTTAAATGTTAATTGCTTTGCATAAAAGTGTGCGCTAAATAAATAAATGTCATGGTGTCTAGGAGCCATGGCCTTCCATATTGTGGAGAGCGCTGCAGTCATTCTCCCAGAGGTAATCTGCTGGTGTGCAGGATTAATTCTGAATTGCTTCCCAATAATTGGAAATGTAATGGCTTGTTGATACTCATTAATTAGATTTCTGTATTGCTGATTTGATTAAACAATGCAAAAAAAAAAATAGCAATGGAAAGACCCGGAGAAGGTCCGTCTGCCAACAGGCCGCGGCAAACAGAAGCCCCGCTGGTACACTGCACTGCTCTTAGCCTTCCTAATGCGGGTCATGTGATCCTTGTGTTACTGCCATGTCTAATACCCCTGCTGTTTAAATTGTAATCTGTTACCGGTGGACTTTATGAAACCAGCTTC
>JAODKE010000020.1:21342429-21355501 GCA_026779605.1 Mormyrus hasselquistii | reverse complement strand
TTTTTGGGGGGAGGTGGTTGTCGGTGGGGGGGGGGTGGGGGGGTGTGGGGGGGGGGGGGGGGGGTGGGGGGGGGGGGGGGGGGGGGGGGGGGGGGGGGGGGGGGGGGGGGCGTGGGATGTTAGATTTTTCTGATCTTCATCAGCCTGTGAAACATTTACTGCTGTTTCATAACCCCATAAACCAGAGACGTGCTGATATCGCACAACCGCGCTCGAGGCCTGAAGAAGCCAGGGCTGTATTTTCGAAATTTCCAAATGAAATATACCACCGTCCTAGAATGGCTATACTGCACACTTGTATATTTCATCCCGTTTCTTATATTTTTCATCATATATTTTCTTGTTGTGATGTTATATAAGGTTTCTTGAGCATCTCTCAAAGCCAGTGTTAGACAGCCATATCTCAGAGTTACGTATTTGGATAAATGTACCTTTTTTCTGGTGGAGCATCTAAAAACATTCCCATCCTCTGGCAGGGAGGCATCCTGGGTGCTATAGCAACTGTGTGTGGGGGGGTGTTGACTGACCACATCCTGACTAGGCTTAATTTGCACTTTGTGGTACAGACTTAATCGAAGCATCACTCACCGCGGCCCGCTTTTGACGTGAGTAGTACAAATGGTGTAATAAGCGTTACATGGACTCTCTGCTGCCTGCTGCAGTCCCCCTTCCCTCATCACACTCAGTGTCTTTTTTGCTGTGTAGTGGTGGGGGATCAGTAGCCAATGGGGTGTAGAACCAGTGAAGTTCCAGTAGGGGTCCTGCCACTATATCCCTGACAAGGCCATTGAGCTTGGGTGTCCCCAGGTGATCACATGGTTCCAGTGGAGGGTCTACTGCAAGTATCTCCAGAGAGACTAAAAATAATAGCAACAACAGAGTGGTGGATGTGTGCGAATATGAATTTTAAGGCTAAATGTGTTAACCCGTTAACCATCTCAGGGGAAGCAGTTACTCTGGTGACCAGTTTTGAATCTATACGTTGAAGAATTTGCTCACAAGTAGCTGACAACCTAAGGGTGGGTTCTTGCAAGCGGCGGTCGAGCATTTCTGGTGCTGAGCGGCACAGACAAAGCCGGAGCTCCCCTGTCGTTTGCAGTGACAGTCAGCACTGCAGGAAATATGCGCGGACACAGCTGGAGCTCCCCTGTCGTTTGCAGTGACGGTCACTGCTGAGTGCCACAGACACAGCTGGAGCTCTGCTGTCGTTTGCAGTGATGGTCAGCACTGCAGGAAGTGTGCAGACCATCTGATCAGCACCAGCCGTAGAACCAGGGCCGAGATCAGCGCTTTGTATTAGCACTCGAATTAGTATTAACAGGGTTTTATTACGGACCCCCTTCCGCACGTCACTGGCACTGTTTTCTCTTTCATTCCACTTGGTGAACTTTCTCAGAGTACATTCCTACACTTACGGATGAGCTCTCTTGCTGTCTAGCTTACTTTATTCTGAGTATATTCATATGTATAGATTTGCTCTGTTGCTGTCTGGTTTACTTAGGATATTTCACCACGTTTACAGATTAACTGTGTTACTGCGTGGTTTACGTTACCCTGGGTATATTACTACATTTACAGATTAGCTGTGTTACTGCTTGGTTTACTTTACTCAGGTTATATTACTACATTTACAGATTAACTGTGTAGCAGCTTCTTTTACGTTACTCAGGGTAAATTACTACATCTACAGATTAGCTGTGCTATTGCCTTGTTTACTTTATTCAGGGTACATTTCTACATTTACAGATTAGTTGTGTTACTGCTTGGTTTACTTTACTCAGGTTATATTACTACATTTACAGATTAACTGTGTAACAGCTTCTTTTACGTTACTCAGGGTAAATTACTACATCTACAGATTAGCTGTGTTACTGCTTGGTTTACATTACTCTGAGTGTATTACTACATCTACAGATTAGCTGTGTTACTTCTTAGTTCTTTTTATTTTGAATATATTTGTACATGAACATTTTATTTAGCAGATACCTTCATCCAAAGTGATGCACATTTTTGAGAAGGCAGGATCTGACAGTGGAGCAAGTGGGAGTAAAGGGCCTTGCCTGAGGGCCCAGTGGTGACTTCACTCTGCTGACCATGGGATTTGAACCTGCTACGTTCAGATGACAGGCTCTGTTGCGGCTTGGTTTATTTTATTCTGAGTATTTTCCTATATTTATAAATTGGTTCTACTGCTGTTGATATAATTTTTTGTTGCTGTTATTATTGAGACTGCTTGTGTTGTTTTTGCTGCTATTTTATCTGGTTTTGCAGTATAGAGCTGTTGGTGTTTTGAGAAAGTAAGTATTGGAGGGAACATTATTTGTTAAGTGACTCTAACTCATTTTATATTCCCACGCGGGCCTTTATATAAAAACACAGCCGGAATCACTGCATCATTCTACAACATCTGCACCTCACAATCCAGTGTGCGGATTTCGAGTGGCTGGTATCTGGTGGTGACCATTCAGCAATCTGAGTCATGACTATGATAATGCCCTTTGCAGAAAGAGTTTTATTTTCAAGTAACAAGGTTCATTATTCTGTCCTCCTCTTCGCTGAATTATTTTTATGAATCATGTCACCAAATCGAATTATATTTGTGAAGTGTCACACTTGTTTATCACCTTTCTGTGTACAAAATCACCACCTATTTTCTCTGTTTAGAATGACAACAAGAGCAAAATTTCAGTTTAATTTAAAAATAGCAGGATCTCAAGTTTTTTGTACAACCACAAAGTTTCTTTTTTATCTCTTCGGAGTAATAAAACACGAGGCTCTTGATATCAGAACATAGTTTATTTAAGGCTATGCTCCAATTAGTACTGAATATGCATATTTTATTTTATTGCTTGTTTACATATGGTGGTACTGTTTGCATGTGTTCCTTTCTATTTGAGTATAAATTATCGCCAGCTTTCCAGAAGGTTGTACTTTGATTGCTGAAGCTATAACGGGACAAAAGTCTATTCTATTGTGGCCAGGTGATCATTTGCTCTTGTCTTAATGAACGAAACAGTTGTGCTTTGTTCTGAAATGTTAATCGCTAATGTATATGCTGGGCAGTAACACAGAGGGACGTTCTAATGTGAAATTTTCCTCTCTTTGAATTTTGTTTCCATTTTGAACAACAGCGAGCCTGGAATGTATATATTAATCTTTTCTTTACTCTGATAAAACCTTAGGTTATTCATGGGTTGTTGCTTGCCTTGCCTTGCGCCCGGAGTGCAGTTACAGGTGTAACCAGCCATATGGTCTAAAAAGAGAGCAGTAGCAGGCATGGAAGCCCTACCTAGTGGTGGTTCTACATTTTCTGTGTGTGTGGATGTTCTACTGCAAAGCTGCGGTCGGGAGGCAGTGTGTCAGCTGTCCTGGCAAGCCTTGGCTATTGCTGCCACCTGCACTTATGCGCATGCACAGAAACACGTAATTAATCCCAACGTACTGCATTGACAAGAGAGCAGTCTGTTTTAAAATAGATCATCTTGCGTGGGAAGTCCAGTCGTACCACTGGAATCCTGCAAGCATCCACAGGACTTCGTTGGCTGTCTTTCTCTCCCCGAAGCATACAGATATTGCCCCTGATGAACACGATATTACATAAAAAAGGACTTTTGTTTGTGATTTTATTATAAATGCATCTACAAAGGTGAGTTCTGCTAGATTGATAGATTGAATTTCCATTAGTGATATGTATTAGTTATTAAAGATGTCTTTCAGGCAGTACTCCAATTTTTAAATTTTTAAAGTAACATGAGGCAGCTAACAGACATCCAAAGAGACCAAATGGTAGGTCCATTAATTACAGGTGGATCAGTCATAAACTGCAGAATCATCTAATATATCAAAGGCAACAAAAAAGGACAGAAGTCAAAACTCACTGACAGGGATAGGTGGACATTTAACAGGGGTAAGGAGCATGCATTGATTATAGCGCCTTGCTGCACCCATCACATGAAAACCACCTTAGGGATGAGAACCTGAGTGCAGCCGGGTGCAGGAGAACCTGAGTGCAACACTTAACTGGATCACTGGAAACAACCGTGAAAGTACAGCCTTAAGAATTAGAATAGAACTGAATGCCCACATGTGTGAGCCAGTTTTCCTAGAGGTGCACCGATCTTCCGCTCGCTATGATGTCATGCTCATACCCTTCGCAGCAGGAGGAGCATAAGAACGTCAGATAACAGGGTATTGATAGCAAATAAGATTTACATGTTGGCAGAGCAAACTGTCCAACATGCCTACAATCTGGAAGTATTTTATGCATGAAACAACTAGTAGCACAGCGATTTGCTATCTTTGTAAAACTCAAGTTTTGAGAGGTGGAAGTAGCGCTCAGTGGAAAATCCCACTAATCAATGTGCACGCAATTGTGCGAGACATTGTGAGTATTATAAAAAAAAAAGAGTAATGTATGATTTAGGAGTTGCCAGCTTGGGCTCTTTTGCACACCCGCTGCAACTTGTGATACACGAGGGCTTGCTATCGCAATGAAGTGTAAGTGACGCTATTGCCAGTGGGAGAAAGATTGTAGGGCATTTTAAGCATTTGCCATTTGTGTATCCTCGCTTGGAAGATATTCAGATTGAGCTGCTAATGCCTCAAAAACACTTAAAACAAGATGAACAAATGAGGTGGAACAGTACGTTATGTATGCTTCTAGTAGCCTAATTAACAAAGCTTGTTTGGCATGCATTTTATTTCATTTGTATTTACTAGTTCAAAAAAAGAGCTTTGATATTGGATCAGAACTCATATCAGCTAATAATTTCTGTTCAGGTATTGGAACTGCATTGGCACTGAAAAAGTGAGATCGCTACACCTCTAATTTTAACAAACACAGAACACTGTGAGCTTCACAAAGCTGAGGTTTGTTGCATCTGCCATTTGATATTTGACTTGAATACATGACCTGTGCAAAAATGACGCACCCTAGCATAAAAAGACCAATATCTTGATCCCTGAGGAAACAAAAGAAATCACTGGATGGATTTACATTTGGAGCCAAAGGATGTTTTCAACAGGCAGTGTGTAAACATGGTAGGGGATCAGAAGCGGTGTAAGCAGCCATCGTGTAAGAGTCATCAGGTCAGATGATAGAAGCCAAGGCACGTAGGACCTCCATGAATTGGAATTATTTGTCCAGCATGTCCCACAGATGCACGATCGGATCGACATCTGGGAAATTTGGAGGCCAAAGTCAAAACCTTGAACTCTTTTTCATCTTCCAAAAAACAATTCCTGAACAATTTTTACCATCTAGCAGGGCATATTACCCTGCTCAAAGAAGCCACTGTCATCTAGGTGTACTGTTGCCATGAAGGGTTGTAATTAGTCTACAGCAATGTTTAGGTAGGTGGTAGGTGTCAGGTTAACATACACCCCGGCAGAACATTACCCAGAACCTCACACTGCTTTCACCTGCTTGTCTTCTTCCCATGTTGCATTCTGGTGCCATTTCTTCTTCAGGTGAATGACACATTCATTCCATGTTCATCAGACCAGACCACCTTCTTTCAGTGCTCCATGGTCCAGTTCTGAAGGTCACTTGCCCATTGTAGGTGCTTTTGGTGGTGGATGGGGGTCAGCATGGATACTCTGACCGGTCTGTACCTATGCAGCCCCATTGTGTTCTGACACCTTTCTTTCGTAGCCAGCATTAGGCTTTTTTCATCAGTTTGTGCTTCTGTAGCTCTTATGTGGGATCAGTCAAAATGGGTTAGCCTTTGCTGCACATGCACATCAGTGAGCCTTGGGCGCCGATGATCCTGTCACTCGTTAACCTGTAGGACTTCATTGGGCCACATTTTGGAAGCTATTGGGCACTGCATACTGGGAACACCCCAAAAGACCAGCCATTTTGGAGATGCTCTGATCCAGTTGTCTAGCCATCACAATTTGGCCCTTGTCAAAGTCACTCAGATCCTTACGCTCGTCCATCACTTTCAAGAAATGACTTTTCTCTTGTCTAATATATAATGGCACCCTTGACAGGTACCATTGTAACAAGATAATCAGGTTACTCATTTCACCTGTCAGTGGTTTTAATTATGATTGGTGTATAAAGCTTTTAAGGGAAATTCTGGATTGTGAAGTCCACTTTCACCCCTAAAAGAATTGCAGGCTTTTCTTCTGGAAAATTGCTCCAATAGGTAGAGAGAAACTGACTAGATACAGTTGGGCTTCACCTCAATGCACAGCTTGTGCTTTGGAACCAAATTGGTGAGAGTTTCCTCCCTTTTACTTTGAGTCGAGCACTGACTGTTGTCTGTGCTTATGTACCAAACACCAGCTTAGAGTATCTGGCCTTCTTGAAGACCTTGGGTCTTAACTGGAAAATGGTGGATTGCCCTCTCATGGTGAAGGATGAGTTACTGCGTCAAGCAGTAGAGTTTAAGCATCTCAATGTTCATCATTGAGGGAAGAAGGGAGCAGGAGACTGACGGTGCAGCATCGGCCGTAATGTAAACGCTGTATCTTTCTGTCATGTTAAAGCGTGAGCTGAGTTGGAAAGCAAGCTAATTTACTGGTTGATCTACATTCCTACCCTCATGTACGGCCGTGCGCTTTGGGTAGCGACCGAACGAATGAGATGATGGATACAAGTGGCAGAAGTTTCCTTCACAGGGGCTCAGGACTCAGTCTTGGAGATAGAATGAGCTCCGACATTTGGGAGATGCTCAAAAGTAGAGCCGCTGCTCCTCTGCATCGAAAGGAGCCAGTAGAGGCCGTTCGGGCATCTATCTAGGATGCCTCCTGGACAGTTCCTTGGGGAAGTGTTTTGGGCATGTCCCACCGGGAACCCAGGACATGCTGGCGGAATTATATCTCACACCTGGCCTGGAAACACCTTGGTATTCCCCTGGTGGAGCTGGAGGAGGTGACTGGAGATAAGGAGGTCTTGGCATCCCTGCTTAGATTGCTGCCGCCATGATAAACGGCAGATAATTGATGGATGGATGGATGGATGGATTTCAGCTTTACTTGTCCTTTTCTACATAGACAATAAATTATAATATCTACATCGGTCAATAATCCCAATTGTAGTTCTTATTGTGAAATGGTAACTCACAGGCTGAAAAGTGGCGTTAAGATGAGGCGGCTGGTTTCTGTTTGTGTGATGTACGACCGTTGACTGCTAGCATTGCACACTAAACCTGGCCTATTTAAAGCAGACTAGAGACGTCATATCTGTGCCAGACAAAATGGCAGATTGTAAAACTTGTCCAAACACCAGCCTGTCATGATACTATGACTCACCCACAGCAAGGACGGTCGCCTCCTGTCCAGATTTTACAATTTAAACAGCATATTGGCAAATTACAAATTATCTTCAAAGAAACATTTTTGCAAAGGTATTGAAAAATTCACTAAAGCTGTCTGATGGGGGAGTCATGGGGGGTCTGAGGGGGGCTGGGGATGAGTGCTGTGGCTGGCCCCAGTCACAGGTTGGGGGTTTGAATCCTGTCTAAGCTCTGCATGCAGAGTAGTACTGTACTGTATGCTGTTTGAGAATGCCACTTTGTTCATGTATGTATGTTGTTTTTTTTAATATAATTATTACATTGTGGGAACCAGATTTCCCTACAATGTGATAAAAACCTGTAACCTTTTACTTTTTGGAGGCATTTTTACAGTCCCCACAAGGAGAACCTCAATTTAATAAAAATATGTGAATGCAATCATAAAGTAAAAGTAAAAATGCAAATTTTGCATTTTGTTTGATTACTTATGGTTAAGGTTGTCATAGTTGATTAGGGTTTTTCCCTTAGAAATGAATGAATGGTCCCCACAAAGAAGTGAGTACAGGTCTATGTGTGTTCGAGTGTGTGCGTGTGTGTGTGTCTGGGTGTGCGTGTGTGTGTATGTTTTCTGGATGGTCCAGGATGTCCCTCTGCCTTGCGCTTAACAAGGTGCTCTCTCTGGACTCTGCACTGGGTAAGTGGTCATGAGTGAAATTTTCTGCATTGGGAAAAAACTGTAATTTATCAAATAAGATTATATGTTATAACACAAAGAAGTTAATTATATATGTTCCCAGGGCAATTTTATATAAGTGATTTTTTTCCCCTTATAATAAATGTACATTCGTTTTAGTCTTAGACCATTCAACAGCTGCTGTTCCACACTAATTATGTTGATTTTACCTTCAACTTTTTTTTTATTTAAAAACAAAAGAAGTGGTGTTTAAAATACAATAAGGAGACTGGTTGGATGCAATGAACCAATGTGTATTTGTGCAATTTTTCTATAATGACTTAAACTCTATAATTCTGATTTGCTTTTTCATATAAAAATTAATTAGCTGGCATGGTAATAAGCATTAATCGTTCTCAGATATCTGCCACAGTATACATTGCTATCTGTTTTCTAGTTCTTTGGTCACCCGTTACCATATAAAACTACTAAATGCTCCATTCCATTGTTGTAGAAATGTATGTTTAGATGGTGTAAATACTGAACATTTTATCATACCATAGTTTTATCATATTTCGTTTAGCTGCTGAGATCAGTTACTTTATCTTTGTCTGTTGATGATTAAAAGTGTATTCATTTATATCTGCTTGTGGTCCTCATATCCTTCAGAATGTCTCTTAAAGGAAATCTAAGTGATACTTTGCTGTTACGGTTTCAGGTGTGAAAAATCTCAAAATGCCTCTAAATGTGTCACATTTTAATCCCTAATGGTGAATCAATAGCACCTGAATCGTTTGGTTTCCTCAGATGATATGTTGTGAACAGTAACTACTTTGTCCAGTTACAGTGGAAAATACCGGAAAACAGAAGCATGAGAGAGTAACGATGTGATGTTTCTGCCATTATACTGCATTTATGGACACCTTGGGTTGGAAGGTGACTGATGACCTGAGAGCAGGATAATCCCTATCCCCTCCCAAACACCTACACTCACCACCATAGTCATAAGGGACCAGAGTCTGCTGCCCGGAGGCACTCATTGCCATGCCAATCTGCCCTGAGCTTCTGCACTGAGAGTCATAGCTGCACTACTGAATACGGAGCTTCAGAGTTGCCTGGTTCCTTTTTGGGTTTGGACTGGGCTGATGGAACGAAATAAAAACTAAACTGAAAAGCCGCGAGACGGGACTGCGAAAGTGGGCCATTTCAGGAAAAATAAAACCACTGACATTTTATTTTTAAGGCACCTGGGTAACAGGGAAAGACAGATGGTGACTGCACGCCCCCCCCCACACACAAACACACACACACACACCTCATATGTCACTGATTTTCACTGGATAAGCCATTTACTAATTACAGTAAAGATTTGTTTGTTGCATAGGGAGAAAACGAATGACCACTGGTATGTATTAAGTAATTCATGGATCCACAAGCACTGTTCGAAGGAACATTGTGCTAATTGCTATTTGTCAAGGTCCAATTAAAGCTGGATTATACCATAACCATTACCGTGAAAATTTCAGAAGAGAAAAAGCCATGTAGCGGGCATCAGGCGTGCAAATCACTGGGATTAAACTGATATTTTGTTTTCTTGGTGCAGTGTGTTGATGGTCTCTGGTGCAGTTGCTTCTGCTCTGTCACTCATTATAAATGCAGCGAGAATGTTTCACCATTTGCACATTTTAAAATTGCTCCTATCAGCATCGGATTAAAGACATGCAGACCACAGTTCTTCCCACTGCGTTTCTGGGCCACAGGGCGCTCCGTTCTTGTGGATCGAAGGTTCACCTCTGTAGTGGAAAAACAGAAATTTCTGTAAAGAAGAGTATTCGGTTTAAAGGGTCCTCTAGCTCGGCCCCAAAGTAATGAGTTCTGCTCGCACATCTATAAACCTCATCCCACTCCAGGTCCAGCTGGCTGCTACTGCCTTGTTTCTGCATCGAGTCCAAGAGGTGGAATCATGTGACTCCAGGGTGGTTGACCAATCTGCTGATCTCCTCCATTGTCTTCTGGCATCGTTCATCGTTCACTGTCATTTAGTATCTATGAACTAAAAAAGTGTTACCACACACACTTCTTAAGTGCCTTGGGGGCGACTGTGTTGTGGATAGGTGCTACATAAAAAATCAACTGTAGGAGTATAGTACGAATGTCCAACTCACACAAATTAAAATGACATTTAAGACAGCAGGGGTGATCAAATGAATGCAGCATTTATTACTGTGATGAAGGAAATGCATTTTATGGACACATTAAGCAGTCTGTCTCCTTTCTACAGCAATTCGCCCCATTTTGACACATCAGAGATTCCCAGCTGACTCGCTCCGTTCTGATCCTCATTCTGATAGATCTTCCCCGCTGTCAGCCTGAGGTATTGATGACGCCAGAGCCGTTACCCAGTTAGCCAGCATGGGGTAGCGCATGCTGATAATTATGCTGAAATGTAGCATTAGCGTTTAGAAGCTTTGGGGTGGTTCAGACTCGCCAGCCTGGGTAAGACGGAGCAGAGAGCAGGTGTGTGTCTGGAATGTGGCTCAGTCAATTTGTCCCCCTGTGCCTGTGAACTGGAAGTCACTGGTTCATTTCCCATACAGGCATGCATATCTCCCTGCCCTCGGACCCCAAACTTCTCCCTAACCTATAAAACATGAGATGGGGTATGAGGAAAATGACCACATTCCACTTCACTTATGCAAATGGATATTAAACCATCATTATCAACAGGCAACATCAGTTACACAAATTTTCACGACTGAAAGCCCCCTTGTACATTGACTAAAGTAAATTAAGTCACCATCCCCCCCCCCACCGCTGTACCTTTGCCTCACCTTGGGTCCATGTGCCACCAGGGCAGACATCCTCATTCCGTTCTCCTGCCCCCCGATAGCTTTTATATAAACGCAGCTCCCACGCCCCATGATTTATGGTTGTCGCCCCCAAGATGGACGCTGCTGTCTCAGTCCCTCACTTTTCCGGACCCTTCTGAGTGAACCAGGACTCCCTGTGAGATAACAAGACAGGCGTCATGGGCTTCTCCCGAACACTTTGCACAAACACTCCCGATTTAATGCATTCTGCCAATTTATTTTTTTATATTGAAAATAAAAAAAGCAACAGAAAGCGATTCGGCCCTTGACCTCTGCATTCAGAGGCTCACGGTGGATTTGCCATCTTGCTCAGTCCACCTCAGTCGTCAGAGGATGGACTCCAGTCCACATTACATTGACTGTGTTTATGTTGTAGTATTATAGTATTGCCCTTCTGCCAAATTGTGAAGGGTCAAAACTGTTCCTAAACTTGTTAGTGGCTGTCTTGTTGCTGGTATCACCCGACAATGGTATATCCTGATGCTGGTATTCCCTGATGCTGGTAGTTCCTGTTGCTGTTATGTCCTGTTGTTGGTATGTCCTAATGCTGGTATCTCCTAATGCTGGTATGTCTTGTTGCTGGCATGTCCTAATGCTGGTATCTCCTGATGCTGGTATCTCCTAATGCGGTTATGTCCTTTTGCTGGTATTTCCTGATGCTGGTATATCATGTGGCTGATATATCTTTAGTCGAACTTCAGTGTGGAGAGCAGACTATGATCAAGGTGAGTCAGGAGGGCTTGAATGCTAGAGCTGGTTCAATAATTGAGTATTTATCAGGGTTCAGGCACCATGCTGCACAGGAAGTCGATGCTCTTCTGGCTCTGCTGCAATACCGTCTCCCCAGGAGTAACATGTTAATCAGAGACCAGTCCCCAGAGAGTTGTTATCTATAAGACAACCCCCCTCCCCCGACCCCCATTTCCCTGCCTTCTCAGTGTGTTGAAACAGACAGGCGTTTCTTTCACAGAGCCACGTCTCCAGCACGTCCCTGCAAGATGCAGTGTGTGCAGGGTCATTTGTTGCTAAACAGTTCAGCGGATTAATTACAAGGCTTCACTGTTCCAACCGTTAAATGTCAGACTGGTGCCGCATCGGAAATGAGGGTTCCGGGAGACGGGGGAACAGCGGGCGGCTGGATTTGAAAACTTGGAGGAAAAAATCAGAAAAAAGACAGACATGGGCGCAAGTCTGGAGTGTGGGAAGCAGACAGAGTGCTGGCTGGTGGAAAGGCGTTCTGTATAGGAGGGGGGGGGAACAGGAAAGGCTGAGATGTGAGGCTGCAGACGGCCAATGTGCCATGCCCACCAGGAAATGATGCAGCAGGAGCAGGCATTTATCTGTGTGCCAGCATACTGGCTCAGCCCTGCCAGTGAGCCCCTGGGGAGATGCAGTGGGCCTTCTGACCCCAGGACTGTGCAGGCTCCATCCCCAGTGAGCCTATCATTTTTATATATTTTTATTTGATTACACCATATAAGACACAATCCTGTCTCCCATTATAATTTTAAATAGCTTTTTTCTCCTCGTGATGACAGTCACATAATTGACGTGAGCTCTGTTTATATCCAATCCCTGCACTTATTCCATAATCGATCCGTACGGAAGTGGGAAGAAACAATGATTTTAATGAATATATTTTTGAGATGCGGGGAGCGGGGAGACACATGTCATTTTATATGGGACACAAAACTGAATGAGAAACCGGCTTCATTTACATCCTGATGAAATTGAAAATTATCCACAAACTCATCTGGGGGGGGCGGGGGTGGGGGGAGACAGTGTTTACAGCCCTGGTGGAGTGGCTCCTCATAGAGCGAGTGTGTACTCCCTGCGTAAGCAGTTTGGTCCGTGCCCTTCAGCTAAAAACTGTCCTTTTGGCTGAACACAAAGGAGAACCATGCTTTGAGACATATTGCTATTTAATTGTATTATTCTAGATGGTCACTCTACCACTGACAGTACATATCACTGATATGTATAATATCTGATACGTCTATTTGATACCTCTATGGGATTTACAGTTTGTGACAGTATTATGAAACACATTAATCACCAGAGTAACTAATATAGGTATTGTATACGTTAAACATGTGTCATACATCTTGTATAATAGAAACTAATAGAAACTTTGCAAGAGCCGATCGTTGTTTTTTATAAACTAAATTATCAGGTGTGTGTGTGTGTGTGTGTGTGTGTGTGTGTGTGTGTGGGGGGGGGGGGTTCGAGGATATTTTTTCAGTTTTACACATCGGGTATTAGTGATGGGGTGCATCTTTCACACC
>JAODKE010000020.1:21329314-21342329 GCA_026779605.1 Mormyrus hasselquistii | reverse complement strand
AAAAATTTGTACAGGGGTGTTTTTTTTTTTTTAAATAACAAAGTTGGTGGTGTTTTTTGTGTGTTTTTTTTGTGGGGGTGGGGGGGGGGGGGGGGTTCTCATGTTATTTTCCATATTCCTTTATATTCCCATATTCCATTTTCCAGAAAGTCCTTATCACCGCTGCAGTTCCCTGTGTTTTTCTGGAGGTTCCAGCTGCTGTTTTTTTTTTTTTTTTTTTTTAACCGTGTTTGACCCTGCTTTACCCTGCTTTGGCTGTGCTTTAAATCCCCCCCTTCTCATGGTTCTCACTTAATCCTTCTGTCTTTCTCCCTTTAATGAAGTTAAATGTGTTAATTGCGAACATTCCTTCTTCTGTGACTTTATAAATGTTATGTTACTCTGAAGCTACACTGCTTGAGCCAGTCTAATTTATAAATTATAATTCTTTGCTGGGGGTGCACTGGCAAAGTGTATAATACTGCTTTCTCGCCAAGGACAGAGGAGGGGTCTCACAACAGGGTGGGGGAGGGGGAACATTGGTAAAATTTCCTGACTGGGGGAGGTGCCAGTTCTTGGTAAATCATCGTCGTGTAATCATCTGTTTTAGGGGAACTAGGTAAGCCACATAAAATATGGTGGTTTATTATTGTGTGTGTGTGTGTGTGTGTGTGTGTGTGTGTGCTTGTGTGTTTGCTGTATGTGTGTTAGCACTAGGCTGAACTGGCCACTATGCTAGCATCAGCATCAGTTTTCAACCCCTCCAAAGGGCGGGGGTGTGTTACTGTCAGTTAAGTAGATGGATTGGAGGGTTTGGGGGCCGGGGGAGGCAAAGTTTATACATTTCGAGTGTGATTCTCTTTATGAGCAGCAGACATCCCATTGCTACCATGCATTAGCAGCTCCTTCGGGCCGTGAGACGTCTCGAGTAGGGGAACAACGTGAGAGCAGACCAGCTGTGCGGGTCAAAGGTCACGGAAAGCCAACAGACGGAGGTCTGCTCCTGATTACTGGGTAAGGTGGAGATAAACCCGAATGAAATAGCTGATTTAAGTCTGCACCCCAAGGGTGTAACTTTGAGTGGTTCCAACCTCCCCATTGCCCCTGTAATTTACCCCCTTGCTCTGCCCCCCCATTGCACACAAGTCAATCAGCAAATTGAGACACTCCTGTGGGGTGCCAAAGCCCCATCGGTAGCCCAGGCCGTCTGTCCACCACAGCAGCGGCTGCATCACCTCCCGCTTTATCGCATCACTAGGAGAGCTCACCTCTCATATCCCAAAGTGGCAGCTTTGGTCCCGGGAAAACTATGCTACAGGAAACTGGAATCTAGGCAGTCATCTACACAGATGTGCTGGGGTTGTGAGGTGGAACCAAGGATGGGAGGGTTTCTCTGATTGGATGGATCAGGGTTCGCTGAAAACAGTGGCGCTGTGGGGGGGTGAGGATAATGATGAAATCCTATTTGGCTATTTGTTGTATTTCCTTGACACTGGATTCTCTCAGCTCATGTTGGTGACAAGAGGGCAGCCTGAAATATAAAGTATACTACTAACTAGAAAGGAAGAGTATGTGAAATTGCGTTGAAGGACAAATTAGCCATGAAGAATAAGTACGCCACTAAATCATAAATGTGCAGCCATTATGTAACACAAATGTCCCTGCTTAGGTTTAGATGAAAGACAATAAGGGCATTTTTATCCAGTCATCAGACAAAATGAAAGGCCAGTCAAATGCAAATGTGCCCCCGCTGGACATGCTGAGTACTGCCAGGCAGACAAATGCAAAGCGGCCTATTTAAGGCCCTTTAAAGATGCTTAATGCAGGGTAATGGTCGCTAAACAGGGAATTCAGAAATCAGAAGCAGGCATGAGGCTTGAAAAAATATACGGTCAAAGTAAATGTTTATAAGAGTCAGAGTTCTATGAGCAGCTGGGTATTGTGAAAGAAGGACATTCTGTACCAGCGATTAGTCTTTGGTAGAAATTGAAAATTCTCCTTTGTCATTGTAGTCTCACAGCTCATACCTGCAACTTTATGGATATTTATGATTATTATTTAATGTTTAATGTTTTCTGTCTTTATATTTATGCTCCCTGTTTCACAGTCCTGGAGCTCGGCAAATAAGCATTTCATTGCACGCTACAATGAGTATATCTGTATGATAAAAAAAACTTTGATTGATTGATTGATTGATTGATTTATGGGCTTTATGAGGCTACTGATGTTAGATAGCAGGCATAATGTGGTGTGACGCTAATCTAACATTAAATGCCAATTTACACAGGGAGGGAGCTGAATGTGCCCCATAAATACACAGCAAGTACTGTTCAGAGGTCATTCATCCATAGACATCCAAGAGAAAGATATGTGCTTCTGGAAGCTTTCTTACATCAGGGGAGTCATGAAGACAAGCAAGCTACTTATTGTGAAATTCATCATAGACCCTGCAGTGATATTGGACTGCATTCCCGGTCTTAAGAGCAGGCCAGGAGAGGATTAATGATTCGCTGTTGAAAAATGGGGGGGAGGAAATCAATGTGAAAATCAACAACTAAAAGTACATTAGCTTCGCTGGAAATCGTATCAATTTTGGAGCGAACGTCGGCACTGTCTGAAGGGTCGCGAAGCGTCGCCGAGTCTTCGGGGGAAACTTGTGCAGGCAGCTGCTCTAATAAGATGTCTGAGGACAGCAAACGAGTAAGAACATCACAACCCTACAGGCAACACTAACCATAAACCGTGTGGAATCATCGGTGACAAAAACCGCTCTCTCTTCTGTTATGAGATAACGATCTCAAAATGAAGATGTGTATAAACCACACAGAGGTTGAGGAAAAACTGGCAACCCCACAGTACAAGGGCCCATACAGGCAATATGTAATCAATGTCAGAGAATACAGTGATAGATCAAAGACCTACAAAACATCAGAGAACACCGGCTTCAATTAATGAAGTCAGATAGAGGGATTTTAATGGACACAAAGCACCTTATTTCACAGACGAGTAAATTGCTTCTTAGAAATGCTCCAGTCCCCATGCAAGAAATCAGTCGTTTTCTAGAAATTGATCTTCAAGACTGAGTGGCTTTGGTGACAAATTGTATCATACTTTCAGATGCGCTTTTTGTACATGCAGAATTAGGGGTCTATGTCCACTCTGAAGCAGTCAGGCATGAGTAGTTATAGAGTAACATTACTTTCAGTCATTCCACCTAAGGTCAGATCCTCGTGCCCTTCAGGCTGCTCTCTCTCTATCATACAATGGAGACTCCTCACTCTAAACTGAAGCTTCCAGCATATTAAAGATTTGCACAATGGCACTAAATAATGCACGCACTGGAGCCAGTTTGTTGTTTCTGGGCCTCACTCAAAAAGTCACTTTTGGCCTGCTCTGCATCTCTTAAATAAGAAACACATTTATTTAATATTTAATGTTGTGACTGTTTTTGGCCAACAGGGGGCTCCATACAGATGCGTGGATTGAGTGGTGGTAAACACCGCTAATGTCCCTGCATTGACGTAAGTGTCCACTAGGCACCCATATTTCCTACTGCAGTCTAAAACGGTGTCCCCTGTCTCATCCCCTCTGCTTCCTTGGGATCAGCTCCAGGGTCACAGCGACCCTGCACTAGATCAGCAGTTATGGAGGATGTATGGCTGGATGTGCTGTAGGGCCTCATAATGAAGTAATATATTCTTTATATTACACGCTATTGCCACTATGTTAGCAGCACAATGTGTATCTGTAGCTGTGTTATAATGGTGTAAATATTAATATTAACATTAATTGTAATTATGGCGTAGGATGGCATAAATATTAATGTTGAGTAATTTGTCTTTGTTAATACAAACCCAGCCCTGTCAAAGAGATTGGGCTTGGTCATTGAAGGTGCTTCGAAAGCACAAATGATCAGAAAAATATATAATAAAAAGACAAAGTAATGCATGGACAGCCTGCTATGGCACCACGCCCCGAAGTAATCACCACCCAACTCCCCCCCGAGTGCTCGCCTAGCCTAACGTTCCGAGTGCTCCTTTAATTGAAAACAGGTAACCATTCTGTGAAATGCATTTGTGGCCATTGGAATCAGCAGAAAATAAAGTAACCCAATTTCAAATATTGAGCGGAATTCATGCGGTGGGATGTTTGAGCTCATTCCGGGTGAATTTAACAATTGATGCATTAATCTTGTTGCGCTATTTCTCATAAAAAAAGAGGACAGCAGGTGATGCCACCACCCTACTGAGACAAAGGATGTTTTGATCTGAGCTGAAATCTTATTCTGATGTGATCTGTGTCTGTCACCTGTACCCTAAGCTCAGGGCTGCTGTCAGCGTGTGTTCAGTGGGAGAGAAGCTGTGATATTCTCCTTCAAACCCTCCATCAATAATAGTGTCAGGGATCTGTGATATTAAACTAATTGGCGTCAGTCCAATGCCTTAGTGAATGTAGCTATTTAAATTCACCCTGAATCGGTTTGTAAATGAGGACCTTTTTGTATGCGGTAACGAAGGATAACATTCATTACGACGCTTTCAGTAACGTTTGTTGAAATGTCAGCTTGTCCCTCCCAGGGGAAAAAAGCCACATTCACTAAAGAAATATAAGGACTCATAACTGGCAATTGGTTCAAGCAGGACAGCGAAGCCAAACCATGTGACACAGGAATGGAAGAAAGCAATAAGGGGATGAAAATGGGAATGGGTTTGACAAAAAGATGCAGGAAATCATGTGTCCGGGTAGTAAAGTCCCGTGTGAATGAATGAATGAATGAATGTGCTCAGGTGTGCAAAATTATATATATTAACTGCATATACATTTCCACACTTCTGTGTAATTCGCCAAATGAAGCCTTAACACTTCAGCCTAATTCATTGCTTTGAGTGGCTGGTAAGTGTCACGTGACTAAGTCATGTGACCACCATGAGACTATCCCTGAAAACAGCTGCACCAAAACGGTCCGTTTATAAAATACAAACCAACCAATCAAGTACATCACGTGAGCTATACATATCTTCTGTTTTTTTCCAGTGGGAATATAAGAGCTCTCTGTCATTTGTTAATGTCAATATTCACATTGTTTTTTTCCTCATTATTAGCTGGTGAGGGCAGGCCCATACCGTGAGAATGCCTTAGGCTAATTAGCATAATGTCTGGGTCATCCATGAAATCAAAACAAATGTGTTTTTCATAGAAAATACCGTGTGGTGGCTGCTGCTGGTTATTACTGTTAATGTGCGTGCGCCTGAAAAGCGCCGCTCTTACATTCATATTATCCTTGCCCTGTGAACTGCCGCCACTCTGACATTTTCTATCATTTTGTAATCTGGAGATGAATATTTATAGCAGGCTTAGGGTGAAACCCTTTTTAAACACAATGTAGGCATTTCGGAAAGTGATTTATGCACACGTTATGGCTGGGACACAAACGTACCTGAGCCAAATATGACCGCTGCCCAAAATTCAACTTCAAAGTGAATGAGTGACTTTGTGGTTGACTTCTCAACTTAAATAAACAAAAATATTTTTGTGCTTGGCTGTTAGAGGATACTGTGCTTTATATTACACATGAGTTCAGGGCATCTTTTGCTGATGCGGGGTAAATAGCACTTCTCAGCAAATCTGTGGAAGCCGTCATTGTCTTTAATATTATAATGTAGTGTCAGCTTAAATCAGCATTTGAAACTATGTACTTCCTGTAAATTGCTGTGTAAGGTAGGGAAAGTGAAATATAGTTTAATTATAGTTTATCCAGCCTCTGTAAAGTTTGTTCCTGTTTCCCCTTAGTTTGATCTCCTGGGCTGAGGGCTGATGTCATTGAAAGCTGACATTTCCATGTCTAACGGCAGAGCCAGGGACAGCATGTTAATTCGGGGAGACGTAAGCAGGTCTGGAGAGCTAAGACAGCAAAAGGTGCAGCTTTAGCCCTCAGATAAAGATGATGTCAGTTCCGTGCGTTTTAGTCAAGGTACATCCTTCATATACCTTGACTAAAAAGAACATGCTAACATGCTCATTCAGGCATGTTGAGTCAGAAGAACCTGCTAACATGCTAATTCAGGTACTTGGAGTCAAAAACTCTGATAGCATGCTCAGGGGCGTACCTGGAAATTCTGAGCCCCCTTGATAAAATGTCACCTTGCCCCCCCACCCCTGCCAAATGTTACATATAATTTTACATATTCAAGGCCCCCTGTTGAGTGCTGGGTCCTCTGAATCTGTCAGGGTATCCATACCCGTCCAACGCCCCTGAGCATGCTAATTTTGATAAGGCTGAGGCACAGTCGGCTCTGCTACTTTGCCCGCTCAAATATAAGTCTGGGCAAACAGGCCTGTGGATGGATACCCCGGGATATAGATACGGCCTTTCCCTCTTGCCGGTGCTGCAATATCTCAACGCCGCCTTGGATGACCACTGGCATGACTCTCAGAAACAGGACAGCTGTGTCCAAAAAGGAGGACACTCATCAAAAATTGTTCAGTGGCGGTGGGGGGAGTATACCATACATACTATATTTTTGTGTGTCCAGGGGTGGGGGAGAGTAGCACTAGATGCTGACGGGGAGGTGGGTAGGGGGTAGAGAAAAAGAAGACGAGGAGAATGAAAGGAGGGCGCTGAGCAGCAGTGTGGACAGGGGTCTGGAAAGCCGTACTGTCTGATGGAAATCCAGGGGAGGGGTCACGCTAACGCTAACCCAGAGCCCAATGTAAGCCCCCCTGTTACCATGTCTGCTCTCAGCTGCCGGTTGGAACGATGGGCTGTGTTGTGGGGAAGGATTTTTCCGTGTGAGAGCTATGAAAAGTGCTGTGCTCAGAATGGTGCTCTGTTAAATCAAACTGCTGTGTAGAAATTACACATTTACAAAGGATATTAAGGTGCGGTGTTTAGCGTCTCTGATAGAAATGAAATGTCTACAGTGCAAAGTCTGTTGTTTTAAATCTTATAATTTTCTTGCAGGCAATCTTCCTTTATAATAACTTTGTCTGAGAATAGATCTCTGTGGAGATCGCTAGATTTCCCTCTCAGGCTCCAGTAATCATATGTATCAAAACTATAAAGATCTCAATTATTTTGTGTCAGTGCAATATCTCATTTTGAATCTCATTTTAATATTAATTTTCTTTTTTATATATATATAATTCAAATTTTTATTAACTTTAACAAGGTTGGTACATGACAAGTAAACATCAAGCAAGACATTACACCAGCGACACAACAAATATTAAAAAAAGAAAAGAAAAAAATAAAAAGGAGGGACGATTAAGCATTAATAACAATACAAAAAAGAAAGATAATCACATTTCAGAATCATCAGACAATAAAATGTGATTCCAAAAGTGATCCAATATTGGGTTCATGTTATGATACTGTATTTATCTGTCATCCTAATCAACATTTAATACTGATTTTGAAAAATCAAGGCAAATAATTCATACAACTAAGGTGCCATCTTAAAACGGGAAGTTCACGTAGCCCTGGGAAATATAAAGTTTGTCTCCTCTTAGTGCATTATGACATGAGGGGTGTCCCTCTAAAGCCCCTGCCCAGCACCTGTCGCTCAGATGCCAAAGTGTTCACACTCAAACACACAGACTGTTCAATGAAGTCAAATTGAATGAATTCAATAAAATGATCACCTTGGGATGGGGGAAACTGCATCATTAAATCCAGCATGCTTTAGAGGATTCTGGGAGTCCAGGCTAACGGGATCAATAGCGACAGCCTGCATGGGGATACGCGCTAAGAGACCAGCCCTCTCAGCGCGGAGCTTTATCTGCTGAACTGACTCAATCTGCAAAGAAATGGTCTGAACTGCAGGGCCTCCTTCTGTCTGCTTGACTTCATCGCATCACTCAAAGTGGCTCCAATCAAGCCAAATAGGCTGCCGGGATGGAGATGTTTGTCTCTATGAATATTTATTTGCATGGTAAAATGAGCTGTCAGCCGTAGCTTATGGTGGCTGCACTTGACAGCGCAGGCGATTGTAAGCTGCTTTTTATTATTATTTTTTTTTTAATTTACGTGACTGGCTTTTCACCAGAGTGCGCAGGGAGGCTTAGGCTGGGGGTAAAGGGGATGTTTTGTGCTAGATCCATTCAATCATAGGTTTACTTATTTGACTTCTCTGTGAATTGATATTTATGATTAATTTCAGCTTCAGACTGATTTAAAAATTGCAGACAACGTTAGTCGCAGATTGGGGGAAAAAAGCAAAACTACATATCAGGGCTTCAGGGGAGACAGATTGAATGATCCCGGGAGGAAAGGAAGAAACACAATGAGATTTTGGAAACTCGGCACGGCGTCTACATGTCTTAGACGTATTTGTGTTTTCTTGTTGCTCTGCGGGGTGGGCCCGGCGATCGCTGGGTCGTGACTGATGTTTGCTGTATGTCGTCGTGCCTGGCAGTGGTGCTGGAGACGGAGAGACTGCCGTGAAAATGCTCTCCAGTCGAGCAGAAGCAGGTACGATGTGGTTCATCTCTGCCAGCGGCTGGCTGGGCTGAGACCAGGTAGCTGCTGAGCCTGAGGGGGCACGCCTCACCAAGGGCGTAGATTTAGGTATGGACGGTTGGCACGTGCCCTTAGCAATATTGTAGGAAGACCAGGTTTGTGTTTTTTGGGTGATGGGGGGTCTGGGGCTGATTTGGTGCCTACCGATGTTGAAAGCAAACCTACGCCCTTGCGCCTCATGTTACTCATCAGGTTATCGCAAACCAAAGCGGCCTAAAGGCTGCTTTATTATGCTGGGAAACTGAAGAGATCAGCATCCTATAGTCAATAAAATGCTGCCGCGTTTGTTTATGTAGCAGACGCTTTTTTTCCAATGGGGCATAGAGGCAAATCAGGGTCTTCCAGTCCCTGGAGATGTTGGAGGGGTGGAGTTAAGGGCCGTGCTCAGAGGTCCAACAGTGAAACTGCTCTGCTGACCTCAGGATTAGAACCAGCCGCCATCTGTTCAAAGGCTCAGCATTCTAACCCAATGAGCCACACAGCGCCCCCAAGTCATAAATTGCCTGTCAGGCTTTGACGTAGAGCAGTGGTTCTCAATCCAGTTCCTGGCATCTCCCGTGCCAGAATATTTCTTTCCAATTCAACCTTAATCAGGCTTATATGGTGCTTAATGGGCTAATAATGAATGTGGCAGGTTGAAAGCAGTGTGGGTTGGAATGAAAACGTTCTGGCGGGATTGAGAACCACTGATGTGGAGCAGAGGATACGGCGTCATACTCACCCAGGAGTGCTTCTGATACGCCGTCATACTCACCCAGGAGTGCTTCTGATACGCCGTCATACTCACCCAGGAGTGCTTCTCGGTCTTCACTGCTGAAGCTCCAGCTTGCATAGCAGCCCCTTGTTGTGTTTGTCTTTGTACAGCTCAAAAGGCTGAGACAGGCTGCGTCCCCAGGGCTGAGACCCGACTCTGTAGCACTGATCCGATTTGTCTGGTCCCTTCTTTGCCGAATCACGTATAAATTGTTCAGTTTCGTTTCAATTTGGCCCCAGTAACCCAGACCAGTGAAGCTGTCCTGTAGCTGACCAGCCAGCTGTAGCTGTGAGGTTTAGAAGCAGAATCCCTGTATTTGCCATGTACAAAAAAGTTATTGGTCGCTGTTTTGGTGCCGGTGGTGGCATGAAGTATACAATTAAACATACTATCAAGACAAAAGTATAAAAACAAAAATGTGCAATCTATGAATAAGCACATATACTTATAAATAAAGGTGATGCAACTAGATTGAGGGTACAAACAGCTTTGGGGTATATGTGCTTATGAAGTGCCATCGACCTACTGTATCATCTGCTTTCTTTTCCAAAAGGGCACCTTTATTTTTTAGTCCTCATTCAGTGTTGATCTCTTCTGTGTTCCGAACCTGTTGTTCCTGCAAAAAAGAACTCCATGTAAACCATTACCCTTCCCTCCGCTGTCCCAGTGCCATGAGCATCTGTTTGCCTCCGTCATTTAAACTAAAAGTTTATTTGCGTGTCTGATCGTAAGTGTGCGCTGCATGCGAAGTCTCTACAGTTTTATTTCATTTCTGCCCGTGGTTTTGACCTCACTGATCCCTCTCCCCTCTCCGTAGATGTAGCGTTCTGTATGAATGTGGCTCCATTCTGTCCCAAAGCCCCTGAGGTCCCCAGGCTGTGTATCTGCTGTGGGCTGATGGTGTCCCATGAGATCGTGCTGCACGGCTGCACCGTTCCCAAAACAAGGCTTCAGCAGAAGTGAGGTTTCTAAGTGGGACTGCATTCAAAACAGACACTCTCTGCAATTTGCATGTCATTATACCAATTTGTGACATGAAAAGGAAGCAAAACTGGCATGCAAAATGCCGTCTACACGCGTTTGGCTGAGACCCCGTTGGGATATTAACGGCGTTTTACATAAGGAGGGTGTGACCAGTACCCCGAGCGCATTCGGATGGGGTAGGAGTTATAATTCGGAATTACCGTGGTAATTTGCTAAATGTATGTGAGCCGAGCGGCTTGTTGCGCTGAGTAATGACCGGCGTCCCCATGCAGGCTCGCTTCGCGCCCTGAGAAATGTCCACCAGGGAGCAAGTAATGAGGCTTCCGCCTCCAGTCGGCGTGCAATTACCCAGATTCGTCAGCACCTGGCGCTGGAATCGAAGTCTCACCACGCCCTGACTGGCTCCTGCGTCGTCACGGCGAGACACTGAGTCACCCCTCCCCCCGCTTAATGCTATAATAATGCTAACCTGTTAACGGAAGGAACGTCTCTGATATGCATGTAACTGCAGTCACCGCCATTACGACGGATTGGGATAAAGTTTATCCTTTAATCGCCTCTTTTAAAGAACACTTGTATTTAGTTGCTCTGTTTGTGTTCTTTTCCCCGGCAGAACTGGGCCATGATGTCACAAACAGGCAGGGATACCACACGATTGCTGTCACTTTAAACAACTGAGGTGTGGATCATCCCAAAATAACAGTAATTTGGGGAAGCCCACCTTCTCAGAGAATTGGGGTAGGGGGAGAGGGGATTTGAAGCAACTCACTCGGTGGATTCTGTCGTACTCATGCTGTTATTTACAGAGCAGCCTGAGCGTCAAAGCTATTGATCACAAGGGCATCATTAAAGGAGCAGAATATTCCGGCAGTAAGTACCCTTGATTCCACCGCATGTATCATCCCGAAGAGCCTGGGTGATGCTTCGCCTTGCGGGGGGCGGGGGGAGTTATGCAGTTTGGCACACAAAAAAAAAATTTGAGATAGGCGTTTCATAAATGTAAGTGTGAAATACAGGGGTGTGTGGAAATCAGGAGCGACACGCCAGCTTCCAGGTTGCACCGCCACTTGGAGATAAATGTCACTCACAGGCAGTGAAATTGTAACCTTGATGGACTTCACTGTTTTATTGGCCCGGGCCAGCCCACCCGCTGGAACACTGTATGGAAATTAAATGGATCTCTGTGCCACTATTTCAGGGCTTAATATACAGATACAGGCCTGACAGGGTCAGATCAAGCTTGATTTGAAGATAGCTCTGAGTGGGACGGTGCATGAAACCATCTCACACTGGCATGGAGTTGAGAAAAACAGGGTTACTGAGGGATGCGGTTTGCCCTGTTCAGGGGACAGGGGCAGCACAGAGCGAAACAATAAAATGGAATGGGAGTTGGGATCAGAGCGGCAGCTAAAAACAGGCGCGTATACATGGGTGGGACCGAAGGGCCACTGAAAGCTGATTGGACTTGGGTTTCCTCCTCCCCTGTCACTCACCGATTCAAAACATATCACTGGCTAATGATAAGTTTGGTCTCTCTGTATGAATTATGGCCCCTCTAATCCCTCCCCCACCTAAAAAAAAAACCTACAATTACTCCGGACTAGGAAAAGGAGAGCACATAATTTTAGCATAAATGGGAGGAGTGATTCAGCACAGATATTTAATTCTCACGAGATAATCATGGCTGCCAAGATCTGCGTATGACACTCAGACCTCATATGTACATAGCTCCTGTATCCAAAACACGCTTCTCGTGTACAGAACATGCATGGAGTCTCCCGGGGAAGCTGGAAATCGACTGCTGACGCCACGGATTGTCCCTTTCCGTGCCGGGATATTTTAATAAAACTGGGCAGAATAATTGACAAGTCTGACAGGTCTCACTGTGGTGGATCTGATGCTGGTGATTCACGGCACAAAGCGATACCATCCGTGCTGCTTAATTGGATCAATTCATTGAACATGTACGAGTGTCCTTGATGTCCCATTATGTACAAATGATCACTGTACTCTGCCAGGGCTTGTTATAACTCTGACTGCAGGCAAATAATGAGGTGAGCGATATGGGATGGTTTAAGTGCTTCAACCCAACACAATTACACAGTATTTAAAAACAGTGTTTAAAATTAGAAATACTTGCTTTAGGACAGAAAGTAAAGTGCTTTGGGCATGAATCCTACCTGTGTGTTTATGTATGTGTTTGTATGTACTACATTGTGGGGACCAGGGACCTACTCATTTTTATAAAAATCTGTGATGGCAATTAAAAAAACTAAATTAGCCAAATGTCTTTTATTTTCTTTGATTATTTATAGTTAAGGTTCGGGTTAGGTAGCAGTAGGGTTACCATAGTTAGGATTAGGGCTATGCTTACAGAAATGAATGAAACACAAAGATATGAATACAATTGTGTGTGTGTGTGTGTGTGTGTGTGTGTGTTTCCTGGGTTTCCACTCTCAAAATATGCAGTCAGCTGAACTGGCTGTGTAACATTGTTCGTCTTGTTTGTCTGTGTGTGACTGTAATGCCCTAATTCATACCTTGGCATCCTAGGATAGGAGCCTGGTGCTCTGTGACTGTGCGCTTGATGAGCCGTGATGGAAGATCGGTGGGTAGATGGATGGATGGATGGATGGATGGATGGACGCAGGTGTGTGATGGTTAATCAAAAAATATACAGTGGGTACGGAAAGTATTCAGACTCCCTTCAATTTTTCACTCTTTGTTATATTGCAGCCATTTGCTAAAATCATTTAAAATTATTTTTTTTCCTCATTAAT
>JAODKE010000020.1:21309577-21324863 GCA_026779605.1 Mormyrus hasselquistii | reverse complement strand
GCCTCATTCGGGACTCCCTAAGCAACCTCTCATTCGACACAAAGCCAAACCAGAAATACCCAAGGGCTCTCCAAAGATACACAATACCAAAGGAGTCCAATCTTCATCTCAGTTCACTGGATAGAGTCCCTGATTTGCAGCCATACAGCAAAATAGGGAGCAACTGGGATTCTAAAGACTTGGCCTTCATCCCGTGAAATCTTAGGATGTGCCACAGGGCAGCTTGATCAAACTAGTCGAATGCCTTACGAAAATCGACCAAGGCTACAAAGAAATGCCGATATTTGCATTTGTGCTCGATGAGAACCCTCAGTGCCAGGATGCAGTCGATAGTAGACGTCTTAGGCGTAAAACCAGACTGCTCCGATTGCAGGTAGGCAAGCAAGTGATTACAGATGCTGTTGAAGATGACCCTCGCAAGAATCTTACCTGGAACTGAGAGCAGTGTTATCCCCTTGTGGTTGCCGCAATTGAGGCAATCACCCTTCCCTTCCCAGATAGGGAAAAGAAGTTCCATTTTCCAGGCAGAGGGGATGATGCCATCTCCCAAATGGAAACAAAGATTTACCATCAGCCTGGAGAAGTTACTACAGATCCCTGTAGCCTTCCCTACCCTCAGCGGGCTCACCACCTGTCCAATATCGGTGACTTTGTGTGGTTTACAGCTAATCGGAGGATCAGCCTCAAGAACTGTGGATCTAGAGATGTCCAACGTCCTAGCCAGAGGATCAAGCTTAAACAGCTGCTCAAAGTAGCCGGCCCAGAGGGTATCAACTGCAGTGTCATCCGTAAGGATCGTTCCATCACTCGCCTTGACTGCGACTGCTTTGATTCCTCTGTAAGCAGGACGTGGGTTCCTAGACCATAGATGAGGTGTCGCTTGCTCACAGATATGCCTCCCTATCTGCCCTCAGAGCTCTCACAGCGGTCCTTCTCAGTTCCCACTCCAGAGCTGTGTGCTGTGTCTCCTCTCGATTATATCCAGGATGTCCCGTGAGAAACATCTCCTGGCAACACCAGTAACACCAACACAACCCTCAGCAACCTTCAGGGTCTTGTCAAAGATGATCTCTAACATCACAAAAGAATGGGCAGTTACATCCAAGTCTGCAAGTTCCCCATGCAAACTGTGTGTAAACTCTTCAGAAACAGCCTTGTCTTGGAGTCCTGCCAGGTCCAGCCTCATCCTCTTAGTAGGTGGTAGCCTACTAGACCTAAGCTGAATCTTCAGATTTGTAACAACAAGTCTGGTTGAAATTCACAAATTAGACACTTCTGTACACCCTGCTGTTCTGTAGGAGCCTCCAATGTATGCCTATGAGGATGAGATTGACCTCTTTGGCCGCACCACCAGTATTGTAGTACCACATCCAATGATACGGTTCAGGATGCTAGAACCAGGACCTTTTGGAAAGTTAAAGAACATGGACCCATTTTCAGCAGTGTCACTTCGGGGGCACCCATCAAGCACAGAGTGAAGGTGTGAATAAAATGTCTCCCTCGATGAGACATCACTGGCCACGGTCAGAGCATACACTCAAGAAAACAGACAAGACACCCAGAGAATGCCCTAATCTGAGTCTCATAATATGCTTGCTGAAGGGAGTGACATCGGACACCATTGAGATGAGATGATCTGCCACCTCAACAGCTGCTCCCTGACTATGGCGTCCATCAAGGCGACCAGACCAATAATAGTTGGACCCACCTACAGAGATCTGGCCACACCCTGGTCTACGTACCTCAGAGAGTGCTGCCACTGAAATGCAGAGTTTACGAAGCTCCTCCGACAGCGGAAGGTGGTTATCATGCCATAGAGACAAGACGTTCCACGTGCCTACCCGGCTGGGCCGCCTCAGCACCACACCAGTCCGCATCCCTAACTGGCCTGACCCCATTGACTCTCCGGCGGTTTCGTCTCTTCCCTGGATGAGGCTCCTGAGGATTTTCCCCCTTCCGCTTCATAACATGTGCAGCCTTCCTGTGGGCGGATGCAGCAGGGCTGCTCCCATGGAGAGCAGAAGACAGTTGTGTCTACTTCATTGGAGCTGTGTGACGTTTTTACTCTGGCTCGAGTGCCAATCCTGCCACCATCTCCCAAATATTTCCATGCAAGTTGGAAGGACCACTTGCAGGGCCGGATGCAGTTTAACGTCATTTCCAGGACATATAATTTTATTTAGCTCCCTCTGCTTTTACCTGCTTCTTGTTTTTTCAAAAATGTATGTCTTATATTGATACTAATTGCATATTGACTTTACTGTTTTATTATTATTACTATTATTATTTAACTGCTTCCTTAACTGTTCATTATATTCTGTTCCACACTTGAATCTTTTACTGTCTGGTTTTTTATCATGTTTTTTTTACATTAATTTTTATATGCTTTTTTATTTCTGTAAAACACATTAAATGACCTTGGTCTATTATAATGTGCTATATAAATATACTTGCCTTGCTTAGATTAGTTAGGCTTAAGGTTTGTGTAGGATCACCCTCTATTGTTCTGTTACATTTCAGGCATGACTGAGAGAGATGAATCATGCTAAGCTAACTATAGCATACTGCCTCCGATCCGGCAAGCTTGCAGCGGAGCAGAGAACCGATTCTGCCTGTGGGACTGATATCAGATCTGCTGTCTCTATGGGACCTGGGCGGCCTGCACAGTGAGTTCCGTCTGGTGCATCTCTTTCTGTGAGCTGAATGATGGCCCAGCACTTTGTTTTTTTAGGGAAGGCCTTCAGGACGCTTGAAGCAGGTCTTCTCTGGGTGCTGAAAGGCTGGAGACGCCTCAGGATCCACTTTTCCTGCCACCCGAAGCACTGAACTCTGTTTGCGGAGCTGAACTTTCCACCAAATATGTGAATATCTGGGAGAAAGTGAAGTTTACCAAGTGAGTGGAATGTAAGAGTTTAGCTGGCCAGCTTAGCCACTGCTTTCCCTTTGATAACGTTAATATCTAATTTCTCTGTGAATTCGCTCTAAAATCTCCCTTCCCTGTGATCCACTGACTGTGATCAGTGTACGATAAATATGCTTTTAGTTTCAGTGGGTCCTGGTGGCTTAGCTGAGACTGGTATTGGCCAAGCGTGCGTGAAGTATTATTTAAGTATCACTACTGTTAATGTTCGTGACATTATACCCCATCGGTTATGCAGTATATAGTGGACTATGCAGTCAAAAAAGAGCAGCATGCCCTGATCCGCACTGCAGTGCTGTTAGTTAAGGGCTGATTCTTGCTGTTGAAGGACTCCACAGATAGCAGGATGATTCAGTTCACTGTCCTGTATCCTTTACTGTACACATCTTGCTTCTCCCAGTGGGGTGTGTGTGTTTTCTCCTGCTTTAATTTTTCAGCTTGTATGTGTGTGTTTTGGGGGCGGCTTCACTTACTTATCTCATCTAGGCGTCTAAAGATACGGTGACACTAGCGCGAGAAATACTCGCCTTTCACTTCGGTTGCATTCTAGTTGCTCTGCATGACAAGCTGAATATTCACGTGGAGTTTTTGCTCATTTACATGAACTTAGACCAGCGAAACGACGTCAGTAGACCAATCCCGTGTGGCATGGGTGGGGCTCATGCAATGCAATCCAGTGCAATGGAGAAGGACATTTATTTCATGCGCATTTGCACTATGACGAGAAGGTTTTTCAATAATGAAAAACATAAGAACATAAGAAATGTACAAATGAGAGGGGAGCATTCGGGCCCTCAAACTTGTTTGGGGAGAACTTAACTAATAGCTCAGAGTTCTTAAAATCTTATCTAGCTCTAATTTAAAGGAGACCAGGGTTTTAGCTTTTGCTACACTGGCAGGAAGACTATTCCATACTCTAACTACACGCCGTGTAAAGAAGGGTTTCTTCAAATTTGTTTTTAAAATGTTCCCTTGCTAATTTCCATTTATGGCCACGAGTTCTAGTATTTAAACTAATGCTGAAATAGCCATTTGGCTGAACAGCATCCAGACCTGTTAGAATCTTATATACCTGGATCATGTCCCCCCTTAGTCTCCTTTTCTCGAGGCTAAACAGATTCAGCTCAGCTAAGCTCTCCTCATAAGACATTCCTCTAAGACCAGGAATTATTCTCGTAGCCCTCCGTTGCACCTTTTCCAAGGCAGCAATGTCCTTCTTCGGGTATGGTGACCAAACCTGCACACAATATTCTAGGTGGGGTCTTACCAAGGAATTATATAAAGTAATTGTGTGGGAGAAGAATGCATTTCTGTTGTTACAACAAGAACTTACCAGCACATTTAACTCTTATACCACTAATGGGTACTTAGCGACCATTTATGTCAATCTCTTCTTTTAACCCATGGCTAGTTAGCATGCTTCTCATGTATATTGCCAGAGGAGGACATTTCAGGTCCAGAAAGTAAAAATCCAGACCAGGAGTCACACACACACCATTCATTCACACATGCACACGTACGGGCAATTTTGTAACTCCAGTTAGTCTCAGCATGTCTTTGGACTGTGGGGGGCACTATTCTTTAGTTGAATGCAAATACCACGGTGTACCCAAACCACTGCAATGTACCTTATTATCTGGCCATGTGCACCGGCTATTTTTTCACGCTAGTGTGACCACACCTTAATGCTGTCTGAAGTTCTGCTCCTGTTACCCTGATACTCTGTCCTGTGGCTGATCTGCATCACGTATGGTCTACTGTGCTCTGTAAGGCAGCATCCTGCCTGTGAAACACTTCTGGAATGACCCACAGACCTTAATTTTGAGTGGGAGGGTGGCTCCCTCATTTCTGGTGATGAGTAATTTAGAAGTATACAACAATGAACTTCGAGGGGCTCCACTGACCCATCTCCAGGGTCCCACGGGCCACCGGGGGCCGCTCTTGTGGCGTGCCTTGCTGAGCCGGCCCTCATGGTTCCTGTGATTCAGAAGAACGTCACCCTGAAGCCGGGTGTCTCGCAGCTGTCGTCTTTCACATTTCTCACACGGAGATGTCGTAATGTTTTTTCAGGAGTTCTTTGCACCCATGTTTTAGGGCAGTATAAAATTTCACTTATGCAACGGTGCGAATGCCTCAGTCCAAGCTGCCCGGGTACAGTGAGTCATGGCGGGACGGGTGGAGCTGAGGGCTGCAGGAGGGGCAGAGAGCAGGGAGGTGAGTGAGGGGGGCTTGGGCTTCTGCGGCTGATCGGTTACCTTCCGGTTAATGATGCCTCCAGTGGCTGGTTTCTTGTTCCTGGGGCTTCACTCAAGAAATCATGTTTCAAAAATTAATTAAATAGGCAGCGAGTGGCATCAGAAAATCGGAACAAGCTAGTTGGTTAACAGAACATGCTGCTTCACTACCTCAAAACTTAAGGCATTTATTTATTATTTAGTGTAGTGAATGTTTGTGGCATGGGGGGGGGCATGCAAATGTGCGATTTAAGTGGTAGTAAACACTGCTACTTCACGTTGCTGTGGAAAATTCTGCCAAGGTCAGTGGGTGGGGAGATTAAACTGCTCCCCCAAGTCATGCAGTTGATCCAGTGCATTTCCTGTGTAAAGTTGGCTTTTTTGCCCATTGTTAATAATACAAGTTTTTATCTGTTCTCAGTTCAAAAGCTGATAAAAGAAATCAGCAGGTCTCCATTGCACCTGGTGTGTGATTGGAAGAGTGAGGTGTGTGTTTGTGTGTGTGTGCGTGTGTGTGTAACGGATCCTCATGAGATTTGCGTTTTGTCCAGGATCTGCTCCACCTCTGCTGCCTGCTTACTCCTAATGGCTCTGGTTCTTCAAGAACCTCCTTGAGACCCATCTGTTCCAGGAGCATCTTCACTTTCCTGATCCTCCTCCATGTTCCCCCGAATGTTCTTAGTGTTACTCTGTGTCTGCTGATTGGAACAGTGGTCTTATTAGGTTCTCTCTTTGTTTGAGAGATGTTGTGTACCTCTTGCTCCAATACTATTTAGACACCTAGGCATTGTCTGGAAGCTCAGTCTAGCTGCACTTATGACTGGTTGACTCCTTGACAGCTGTATGTTTGTTATGTGCTATTTACCTCACTGGTACGCCACTTTGAGCAAAAACAATACATGTGTTTAGTCACATTTTGAGGATGGTGGGTCGTACTTGGTTGGAGCTCTGTGTGAGGTGACCGATAGGTGCATCAATAAATGTTCTGTGGTCCTAGCTTCTGGATGAGGGATATATCAGTCAAATTCTTTTAATACGGATAAATGTCAAGATCCAGTCATGCCTGATACCCAAAGGTATTACGTAACAGCAGACCGAATTAGGAACCTGACTCTGAGGGACTGAGCAAACCCAACCTTTTGGAAATGTGCTGTCAAGCCACTCTCTCCCTACCTTGACTTTGATATTCTCCACCGGCATCCCTGTTGTGATCTGCCAAAGATTTATTGCTGCAGAGTTAAAAACAAGCAATAAACAAGTATATCACACTTGATACCCACAGTGACTTTTATTCTCTGCCAGGATAAGGGTAACCTACGAGATAGCTCTGTCTATATCCAGAAAAAACATCGATAAAAATACACACAATTTTGTTATTGGGATATTATACATTTAATAAGATAAGAATAATTAATAAGAGTTTTAATCAGAAAGGCATTTAAATCACTGTTCTTAATTCATAGGCTGATAACAGGTCCGGCTACCTGTTTGGCTGTACAGGTGAAATCACAAGCGATCTGGTTCTCGTTGGTGGAATCGATGGCTCTTGATTGTCCCCCGTGCCTGAGGATTGAATGAGTGTGCGTGAGTGTGTAAGAGGTCCTTGTGGGATTTGCGTCCTGTTCAGGGCCTCCTCCACCCGCTTCCTGTTAATGGTTCTGGATTGCTGTCACTCTTAATAGGACAAGTGTCTCTCAGTATCAGAGGAGGAGGTAGAGGCCTTGTGCAGCTGGTGGCTGCCACGAGGGGCGTTCTAGCGCCGATGGATCACACTCAGAGGTGCCTCAGCATTCCAAGGCGTCTGAATAGCAAGAACGTGAACCAACAAACTCTCTCGATGTCCATCAGACAATCTAATGAGGGGGGGTGAAGAGGGTTTGAGTTGTACCCGAGAAACAAAAAGCCCACCCCTGGCTAGCAGAAGAGATTGGTGAGCCCTTTCGTGGGGCTTCTTCGGGCCAGGCTGTTTGGGAACGTAACTTCAAAATGGAACCTCCATGTTAAAAGCCAAACGTTTGCTGAAAGGGATGCGTACATCTCACTAATGAAACAGGGTTTATTCACTTCAATCTATATACCTTTCCTGCTAGGCACCAGTGCATGATTTCCATCACAATCATGAATTTCATCTCCAGCTACAGGAATAATAATTCTGTAATCATAAGATCAATAATCACGGCTTGTCAGTGAGATAGCTTGACACTTGGAAACAGTGCTTCTTGTGTTAGGACGTAAATGCTAAATATTGCATCCCATCTTGGAGAATGTTATGTAAATGGGTAACTCAATGTACAGTATCCAAGAGTTACAACATGGCCAAACAAGAGCTATGATTATTACTATGTGAACTGCATCTACATCACCATTATTTATAAGTAGTATATATAGTATGATTCCTATAAATAGCATATGTAATATGTTTGTATTCCTTGCTGCAGTGTCAATGGAAGAAGTCACCAGATAGCACTGAGTTTTATCCAGATTCTGTTGAATATTTATCGTACAAAAAGATTGATTATGGTTAAGTTTTCTCATTTTTTATTTATCTGTTTTTCACTTAGGGCAGGGTTGGGAAAAAGCTCCTTTCCGTTGTACAAACGGGTTACTATTCCAGAGCAATTTTCCCCCCATTTTGGTACTATCCTTCACAAAGGATATTATACAGGAACTACCTAGTAAGTAATTTCCCGTTTGCATGTGCTTCAGTATCTTTGCAGTAATCTGCTGGTTCCGGCACGTTCCGGTGCCTTCGTGAGAAGGTTGTTGACAGCCTCTCTACATTAGGCGAGCTAAGCTTTGATTGTGAGCTGGATTCCTAGAAAAGCAGCAGGAGGTGCCCGCTTTCACATGCAATATCGCCTACAGCTTCACGGGTGAGCGCCGCCACAGTGTTCCCAGAATGCTCAGCGTCCGCCATGATCACCGCGTTCAGTTTTTAATCCGCCTATACCCTTTGATCTTTCTCAGAGCGGATTTTGATTGCGTCTGATAGTGCTTGGAATAAATCTGGCAAAATAACTGCTTTGTGTTTGTGAGACGTTAAATGACAGTCCATCATCACATATATAGACACATCGAGGGTTCTGTGTTGTCATTCATACTTTGGCTAGGGTATAACATATTATACAGTTATGCTACTTGTTGTTCTGTTGAACATACAGAACTTCCTCAAGTGGCTTTGGCAGTAAAGGTACTAATTCAGTTATCAGGTTCATTGCTTTAGAGCCAGCATTTCTACTCTTACTACTCTCAGTATACATTAAGAAGTCTTGCTGAAAGAAGACAACAATAAGGGAGAGAGACTGTGGTCCTTCGATGACTGACGGGTGACTGATCCCGATAACTGTATCAGTACAAAGGGTTAGGCAACCATGTGGTTAGTATCTCTAGACAACGTTTCAGCCCAGATACCTGGTTCTAGTTGATACTTTATCAGCTTAAGGCTATAGGAACGAGTGAAAGGCAGCTCTTTGCTCCAGACGTAGAGTAAACATTGAATGCATGTTCGGGTGTCCTGGACATGAACTCTGGGTCTCCTGGCCATTGTGGTCTTTGGGTTTAGCACGACGAGATAAGCAGCAACTTGTAGACATGGTGATGAAGTGCATGGAAGGAAGAGACCCATTAGGTACTCTAAGTGTGCGAAATAGTGTTTTACATTCTGCTTTAAATTAGATGCACCGCCAGGCTAGAGAGTACTGCCATAGTACGTTTATTATTATATTTATTTTTAAGTTTTATGTAGCAGACTCTTTTGTTCAAAGCGATGTACAAGTGAAGTAAATAGTATATTACAAATATATGGCTTTCAAAGAGTCGACTAGGCAGTTAGGCTGAGCTTCCAACGAATACCTATGTATGAGTGTAAGCAATGTTGGACTAAGAGGTGCACCACATCTTCCAGTCAAAGAAAGAACCTATGAGGACCACTGTTCCAATCAGCAGACACAGAGCAGCACTAAGACCATTCAGGGAACATACCTGTACAGTAGAGTGATATCAGGATAGCCGAGGTGCTCCTGGGTGGGTCTTGAAGAATTTCCTGAAAACCCAATGACTAGATGTGGTTCAGCAGCTCATTCCACCATTGGAGAAGCACATAAAAGTAACTTCTGGAGTGAGACTTTTTGCGTGGTCGAGGGATTCATTATTTAACACCATCGTGTATTGAATCTGACCTTAAGGTAATTACTAGCCTTTTTTCATTAGTGCATTTATCTGACCTTTAGATATATTTCTATAGTAAGAGTCAACTGTCAGTTGTAGCATCAAAGTCTTCAGGTATTTATGCAGAGCCAGAAGCCATCCTGATCCTTGGGAATGTTTGTTGGTAGTATCCCCTATCCTACATAGGTTTTGCAAGAGGAGGTTCTGTGCCATCCAGTCCCTGATGAACTACATGTAGGTTTCAGCGTTAGGGAGCAGGATTTTTTAACTCATTTTGTCAGATGAGGAAATGAGTATTGTGTATGATCCATGTAGCAACAGTAAAATCCAGAAGGGCTAGCCTGTTTAGGAGGATAAATGATGGCCCCAATTGTGAATCCTATAGAAGTCCTTGCCTGAGCTAAGCATTTAGATTATTTTATTGGAACAAACGGCCTGACAGATAAGGCATAACCCAAGAATCTGTTCGTGTGCTGACAGGTGCCAAGCACAAGAACAGAGACATCACAGCAATCAGGAGAAAGGAAGAAGTTATTCATTACTATGACAAGGGTTGTTTCAGCTCTGTGATGTTGTCTGAACTCAGACAGAAATGTGTCGTAGACGTTGTTGGATTGTGAGAACACAGACAGTAAAAATGAAAGGTGTCAGAAAGGCCTGTAACTACTGCGTACAGATCCTGATTAGTCTTCTTGAGTCGAAGATTGATGAATGGAATTGGGAACATATCCAGAAGAAAATGATGTAATTATAATGTCTAACGGGGGCTTTCCAATTATAGGCAGAAGCTACTTCATTGTCTTTGTAGGTATAGAGTCCGTAATGTTTTAGATGATTTAGGGTTATAGAATAATCATTAGCAGTAGGTGGTTCACAGGCTTACTGCTTGCTGTTGGACCGAGACACTCAAATGTAGATGTTCTCCATCTAAATCCATAAGATCAGCGCCTCTAGAATGTGTGTGTGTGTCTAAATATATACACACACAGACAAGCAGGCGAATGAAGCCGTGGATATAAACAAAGGACTTCATTTAATGGCCAAAACACCAAGACAAGCAACATTAATGACCGGACTGGGGAAACAGACTTGAACGCGGACTTAAATACACAGGACTAATCAGGAATGACACCGAAACGGCTGAAAACAATCGGGGTTTCACACGAGGAAATGAGGGGGGCGTGGCACACAGAAGGATCGTACAAGCAGGTCATGATAACACGTATATATGCATATATATATATACACACACACACACACTCACATTATCTCAACATGATGATCCTAACCCCTAGCTAGCTCTAACCTTTTTTGATTGCATTCACAGATCTTCGTGGGGACCTGAAGAATGGACAAGACATTTCTAAATGAGTGGAGTTCCTTTTGCGCTATAATCTCCACGAAGGTCGCTTAATGCCTCAGTGTGGCCATTATACGGCGCGGACGCTCTTCCCGCTCTGCTCCTTGTGTGGCTGCGTGTGACGGCAGAGTCATTAGCTAGCGCCACGTTTCCACTCAGCTGCCGCTCGGCTTGATTAGACATCATTCAGAGGCAGACCTCCGCTGTTAAAAGGGAAGGCGGTTGAAATGGTATCCGTAAGCACTGTGGCAGGGGCGGGGGCTAGCCTGTGTCTCAGATAAAGGCTTTTTGCCCTCCTTTAACGTGGTGAGTCAGTCACAGCTCCATTATAACAAAGTGCTCTGATAAAACAGGCTTGTGCGGGTATATGGGGACACGGAACACGGATTCCGTAACGTAAGATCGATTCAAAGTGTGATTATTATAATAGGCAGGGCCTGAAACCCTTTGATTTAATACCATTTACAAAAGTGGACTTTCGATTATGACTTGCTTTGTCTATACGGATATCAGCATCTCCTATAAATTTAATCTTACCCATAGTGGCAACCATAATTTTTGTGGAAACCAGAAAAATCATTCAAAAAACTGCAAGACTGGGGCCAGGAGACTTGCAAGGCAACAGAAAGCAGGTTATTCAGCACTGAGTCCTCATCACGCGGCAGACAGGCACCTCAAAGCAACAAGTTCATGCCTCGTTTTTTGCAGTTGAAAGGAGACCAAACGCATTACGGCCACACCTCTCCTAAAGCCAATCAGATGAGGGTTTTGCTGAAAGGGATACTCAAGCCAGGCCTGAATTACAGCAGAGTTCCTGGTCCTGAGGCACCAGTTTTATGTACAGTTCATTCTCAAGTGCTCCTTTACTTCTAAATGGCCCATATTTAATGATCCCATTTTCACTGTAGATTTGCTGCTTGCACGACCTGCAGGAGAACTAGTCTGGATATTAAGTTGTAGCAAATACCGTAACGGAATATATAATGAAACTCTTTCAGATCGACTTATACAATCTCCTATAACTCCTGAAGATCTTAGACTTTCACAATGGTAGCACAGAACTTAATAGTGTAAAGATGCGGCAGGGTGTATGTTTTTCTTGATGTCCTCTGGTTCATTGTCTGTTTGCATGCAGGTGACTCAGTCTCAACTCATAACTCAATGTGCCACAGATGCAATCCCAGAACATGGCATAGATGCCTCCAAAATGCGACTCTAATTTGATCTTGGTTCCTGAGAGGTGCTGATAATCTTATTTACTTCGTTGAAGCTGTTGTGACACAGAAATGACTGAGACCCCTGCTGCTGCACGTGGTGATAACAATAACAAATCTCTGCATCTGACTTCGTAGGCAGAAACCATGAGTCATGGAATCATAATTAAATGCACACAGACTAATCCTATTCTACCTTATATCCGTAAGTCTGCCTGCATTTGCGTGGTGCTGCCTTCTTTGCTGTGGGAACACTGGCCTTCGCGGTTCAAAGTAAACTAAACCTTCCAGCTTGAAACAGTGGGCTTGCTACTGCTGAGGAGCCTGTCAGCGTACCTCCGCCTCGCAGAAAGTTTGGAAATCCCCTTCTTTCTTTACTCATGTCATTCTTTTTGGGGACGGCCTGCGGATTAGCGGGGCACTATCGCTGCACACGGCGCCGTCGGCTCTCCTGGCTTTGCGTCCCTACCCCCAAGTACTGGAAGCGCTTTTGATGATTGGTATTCAGGCTGCAATGACACACGACTGAAGCGCGTCTATTTCGCAGAGGCAAAGCTGGATCGCTTTATCGTTTCTTCTTTGGAGGGAAATTACGAGAGCGTTCAGGTTCCATTTTTAGAACAAGTTGAACGGCTTTGGTTCCCGGAGACATCGGCCCTGACGGGTTCTGTCTAACCGAATCTGTCTCCCTGACTTTTGGATGCGTTTGGGCACGGATCAGTGGGTTTGAATCCTCCCTCTCTGGGATGTTCATGTCAGAAGTGGCCTCCCGGTCCACAGGAAATTCTGTGACAGGCTGTATTGATGCTACATGCCTTGCTAGGTATAGGTCTGGTGTGTTCTGGTGCATCGGGGAGGACACAGGTGGTCAATACTCACTATAGATGTGGTACCCTGATGCCCTGAACAAAATTGCCCACTGTGACCTTTTCAAAATCTGATCACCAAATCATTCCATATATTTAATTGGTGAATTCTCTCCTGCCCCTTCACCACCATAGCCACCTAGTGAGCATTCTGGTGCAGAATGGCTCCTGTCGCATCATCCAGGTGGGGGCCACACAGGGGCTGTGGTTGAAGTGGCTCGCCATTGGTTCTGTAAAGTGCGTTGGGTGTGTGGGAAAATTGCTATTTAAATGTAACATTCATTCATTCATTCATTCCTGTTTTCTGCTCAACCGATGTACAGTACATGCAAAATGTGTGTCTTTGTGGTGTACAGTGTGAACACACACTGAGACACAGGAGCCCCAGGCTTCCATTTTATACCTAGAATACACATGCACTTTCTCCAGCACTTCCTCAAGTACGTCTTTCATTTTCAAGGTGAGAAAAAGATAAAGTGCTCAATTTAAGGTGCCGTGCATCATGTGCTGTCTGAATGCCACTGGGATCAGAGATCGTGGATCACGAGACGCTGCAGGGGGAGGAAATTAGGGGGATGGTCTTGGTCGAATGGGTTTACTGCACATCTGAAAACATCCCAATTGCATGGGACCAGCTGTAAAAACCTCAGAACAAGGGAACAAAAGGATCTCAAAGTGAAAATTTAGACTTCTGTGGCTTTTGCTGAATTTGTGCAAACGGAACAGGCTAATTAACCAGCACGAAAGCGCTATTTGCAGTGAAAATGCGGGTGATGACCTTTGCTGCAGAGCGCTCAGTCCTGGCGTTAAATTGGGGCGCCACAGAACTCGCCGCCTGCTTTATTTACATCGTTTCCTGCCTTTGCTCCCCTACTCTGACTTGAAAGTTGTATAATTCCTGTTACATGTGCCACTGAATTTTATTGTTTTTAATCTAGCTGTGATGTTGTTTCCAGATCTTTTGTTAAGTGTCTTGGGGCATGTTGGGAAAGGCATTATATAAACGAAAAAGATTAACTGCCCAGAATTAAATGCCTTACCTTTTATTTAATGCCATCCACACATTCTATCCCTCAGGTTGCATTGGTTATTTTGTATGCCGCTTTTACACACTTCTTAGTTCTTTAATTTTCAAGGCACATGTAAGAGCTTAATGGTGGCATTTTGCCGATGCTTGCAGGCTTTTTCTCATTAGCTTTCTCATACGGAAAGCAGGCCCCGCTTGTTTCTGGGACCCCACTCAAAAAGTCTGATCAATCGGCCAGCGGTGGCGTTTCGCGTTGGAGCGAAGAGGGCAGCCCTGCAGGATCGTGCCGGGTCCACGCCAGTGATGCTACAGTAAAATTGAGAGAAGGATGGATATATAGCAGAAAAATGCTGCCCTGAGCTGGGAGCGGCTTGTCGGGGCTGGGCCTGGTAGTGACCTGCACCGATTCGAGGACGGTAAGCCTGAGCTAGTGCCAGGCTCAGCTAATCGAGGGCAGAGAGCTCAGGTCCCACACTTAATATGTCAGGACAATATGCATCCTGCACGGTGTGATTTAAGTGCGTTAAGGAGTACGTGGAGCTATTATTAGGAGTTATTATTGTCTGGGAAAATTACTTTCTCCAAGGAGACTGTACAAGGAGGTTTGTGGCAGTGTAGCAGGACCGCTGTAGGGGAAAGTGTAATTTACAGCAGGAAGGTGTGTGCTGTGCTGTCCACCTCGGCTAGTTAGCATAATTAGCTTACAGCACAACAACATTGTTAATACAGCAATTGGCAAGCCAGGGACGAGAATCCACACTTCACCAAAGTCTTCCAAGATGTCCGAGATATGGTCAGCTGCGGGGTGGACATGGTCAGGTGACTGTAGCTGATGGGCCATTTGCCGGGTGGGGGGTCCTGCTGCTTCACTTAGGTGGGGGAGGAGGAATAGCCCTACAGATAGCCCCTTTCACCTCACAGATGGCAGCGTGTTTGCCCAGAAATCTGATAAAATATCAATAAGCCTCACCCTAGTTGATTAGCAAGCTACACTGTCGGAAAGAGGCGTAGAGCCCTGGTACAGTCCAAGGTACAAACAGCATTAATGTACCCCCAATGGTCCATTTCTGCACTCCAAAAGGTATATTTACCTACAGCTGGGGTACAATGCACAGGCTTCTGAGGGTCCAGTCCCAGTGACAAATAACTGTACCCTCAAAAGTACCAATTGTTACTTCTTCCTGATAGTGCTGTTAGCCATCTGAATGACTACTTTATGGGTGCAAACAGTTCTCAGAATTATTATTATTTTTCTCCCAATCTCAGTGTCAACACTGTTGTAGATACCTCTGCTCAGTTTGCAACGCCCATATGTAGTGAGATTTGTGTGAAGAGGGGTAATACCCACACTGCTCCACAGTCAGGATGTGTTACAGAGAAATAGACGAAGCAATGCAAAAGAATCCTACTAGCAACCGGGGGGGGGGGGGGGGGGGGCAGCCGTTCATAAGCCCCCCAGCGGGGGGGTGGGTGGGGAAGAGCGGCCGGGCGGATGGGG
>JAODKE010000020.1:21286764-21306427 GCA_026779605.1 Mormyrus hasselquistii | reverse complement strand
GTCACGACGATCTCGTAATTTTATGAAACGAAAATTCATATTCAGCGTTGCAAAATGTGTGCCTAAACCTGCCGCCTAAGTTTCACGAATGCAATTCTGAATATATAATTACAAATCGCAATACAGTAGTGAATTTATGATATTCACGTTGAGTTTGCAACTTCAGTACGATGCTGAGAAAATGATTATTTACGTGGGTAAAGTTACGTACGTTGCCAATGATCTATGGATCTTGACAAAAAAATCTCACTGCAATTTCGGATTTACAATTAATTTTACGTACGATTACTTACGACGTATACCTTCTTCCGCTTTCAGCCCAGCTCCCACATCTCTGTGGAGCTCTCCATTTGGCTTATGGATAACTGACATTTTTTTGCGAAAACCCATCGACTACTGGCAAGGTAATTTTATCCGCGTAACTAATGATTCGTAAATGTAGTGCTGAACTTGTTAATGCGTAAATTGAAATTCGTAATTGCAACCTGAGCATCATAAACAGATAAATTAGGATTCGTAAATTGAGGATTGCGCCCGTGAAACTTCGGCGGTACGTACAGGCACTCTGAATAATTTGAAATATGAAATTTACGATTCATAAAATTACGATATCATCTAAGTACGAACTCAGACATTGTATATCACTAAAGCTAAAAATATCGACATATACAGGTACGCCCGATTGGGAACTAGGAGCCGACGCGAGAACGCAAATTTATTATTATATAAGCGCAGACCATGATTGTTTGGTACGTATTTTCCAAGTGGGACGGTTTCATACAGCTAGAAGGTTCATTCAACATTAACTTCAGAAGCGGAGAAGATAGAAAATAAATTTTTAATAGCTTTTATGAGAGTGCTGAGGATTAACTATTCAAATCAATCGGGCCTTAGACGGCTCCTAGCTTTATTGCCCTCCCGCTGTATAATCCATGCGTGCCTTCCATTATACACTTTTTATAAACCTTAATCCAAATTTATAATAGCAGCGCAATAACCCGTCTTAACAGACCGTTTAAAAGCTGGCATTCTGGCCATTTACAAGATCAAAAGAAACATGCGGTCTTCCCTTCTCTGACCTATACCACACTTTTAAAACTGCAGTTTTTGCATTGAGATGTCTAAACTTTCAAAACATTTCAAAACATTAAGTTGTCTTGCAAACACAGGACTGATCAAGAAGCATGTCATGTGACTCAGAAGACAGTGGCAGCTGCAAGAAGGGGCATAGCTACTAATTCTGCCGACCGCGCATCCCAAGCCCGCCCCACCCCCCCCCCCACCCCCACACCCACCCCCCCGCCTCCCCAGGTAACTACCCTGCATGGCCGTGACAGCTGGCCCATCAGTTCTGGCCTCCCCTCTCCCCCAAAGACACAGCAAACCCACTAAATAGTTAATGCTAACTGATACCGGCATGTTGAGGGGCCTCCCTGTGATCCACAGGGGCCATATTCTGTTGCTCTCCTGCTTCTTTTGTCAAAGATGAATTAAAAATATAAAAATGAAGCCGAGAGGCACGTCACCCCCTGTGGGCGTTTGAGGGAGGACGTGGCTTTCTCGGCGCTAGGGCTGATCTCTCAGTTTCGGTCAGGGATCAAATCGTGGGAAAACATCTCAGCCATGTTCCTCAACATGCCCCCCTTTTCGTGTAACATTCTGATCACCTGTGCTTCTTTTTCATCCATTATTAAACACATAACTTAATGGGAAGTCAACTGATGGATGCCCCTCCAACAGGGCCAAAGCCCTCCCTCTCCCCAGGAAAGGACGGTTCACCTGTCACACTAAACGTCTCCCGCAGCTCTGCGAGCGGGAGCCCCTCCCCCGCCGCCCTGCGCCAGCCCCCCTGTGTTTGCGTTCAGTCAGTCATTATCTCTCCATTATATTGCCCGTTCTGCTAATTGGAGTTGAACTCGGTCCCCTGACAATGCCGCGTGAGGCAGGCATTATGAAGATGTTCACATTAGGCAGATGTGCAGATTTTTTATCTGGTTTATTTTTTTTCCCACCGAAGCAAAAGCCAAATGTATACTAATTATATGTGAGCACGGGAGCACGGAGTGCAGAAATATGCTGCCGTGAGGCAGATACATCAAACGGCGACGGCTAGGCCGACCCCTGTGAGATCGCTGGGAGGATTTCTGTGGCGGCGAGAGTGACAGCGGTGTGAGGTTCAGCAGGTTAGGCCTCTGTGCCTGAAAAATGCTCCAAGATGCCAGGTGTACGGCTGACCTTGTGCACGGACCCCAAGCTTCATACTCATCTCATCTTTGTCTCTTGAAAACAAGAGCATGATGTGATATGTGAAAACTAACACACCCCAGTGTACTTGTACTCATACTTGTACAAACAGCAAATGAAGCTTCATTTGAAATTCTATAACTGGCATTTTAATTATAGCAACATAGTAAATACTGTAAAAACAGTAGTAATGTTTACCTGATTGGTGTAGCACTGGCCAAATTAGGTGATGAGGCTAAAAAGCATTTCAGTTGGATGAGGCAAACCAGTCCAGGTCTTGCTGTGCTGGGGGAGGTGGTCGCTGTCCATGGTGCTGAATGAGCTCCTAGCTGATTGGTTAGCAGTCATCCTAGCCCCACCTCTCTGGTCTGTTTTGTTTGGCCACCTATCCCCCCCAGCCCCGCCCTACTGCCCTGTTCTGAATGGCTGCACTGCTAAATTGCTCCCTAAGAATGACTTTTATGCTTCATTATAATAATTGATCTTTTTTACAAAGACCACTTGTTTTTCTTCATATTTTCTTTCCATATCTCTATAAACACAGTGGGAGTTTTAATTTTTAATTACAAGGTAATTATGTGTAATATTATACGGAGAAGGTACAATAACATTAAAGTTGCTGAAAAAGATCTATTGAGTAGTTTTCCTTTCTAAGTTTAACCTAAAAACAATTCAGTCAAATCACTATATAAATATCACACATTCTTTGGCTGGTACCTTGGTAAAAGAATGTGGTTAACATACAGACAGCAGGTGACAGGACAAACAAGGGGGATGGGCACAGGGTTTGTATGCATAGTGTGATGTGTATGTATGTAAACAATATGTAATACAGCACCAGCATTACAGGATGGCTGGGGGGGCTGTGAGGATGATTCCATGGTTCCCAGAGTGTCGGAGATCTCAGAATTTTGGGGCATAACTAGATCGATCTGGGTTGGCGGCACAAATCTCTAGTGGCACCCCTATCGGCATGTCCTGAAATTGACTGAGACCCTTGCGCATCGATAAATGTTTCATGATTACCGAACCACACTTTGACAGCTGGCCAGTAGGGTAGCAAGGGGAAATGGGGGCTCAGAGGGCAGCACCCTTACCTCAGCCATCTGGAGGGGTTGGAATGCTGCCTCTGCCCCGTGTGTAGGATGCATCAAGGCAGTGTCCTCTGGATGCAGACAGGTTGTTTAGCACCTTCCATTGCCTTTATGTACCTGTTTATGGATGGGTGTCCAGTTCCTCTGCCCTTTGCTCCCTGGAATAGGCTCCAATCCCCCTTTGACTCTATATAGGAAAACCGACTGCAAATGCTCAGCATTGTAATTCCGTTTGGTTGGATTCATCTTATCCCATAGCAAAGATCTCCAGATCTTCCTTCTCACGCATTTTCTTCTTCCTTGTAATATGATGTCACGGTGTTACTGAAGTGAGGTGGCATGTTTCCATCTGGAATTGCTTCAGTCAGATGGAGGATTGGTTTTATAAAGTGCACTTTTGTGGTTCCGGGCCGGTAAAATGTCAGCTAGGTACCAGGTGAGCAGAAGCAGGGATCTTCAGGCATGTGTTTAATGGCTTACATGATGGGAATTCCTTGAAGAAAAGGACCAATGATGAATCCAAATCACATTAGATGCAGGTCCATGTGGACGTTCTCTAGGTCTTCCACTCATTCATTTTAGGAACACGCGTTTTACCATTTATCGCTCAGAAGTTTGGCTCGCAAAGAGCAGCCATTGCACTGCACCATTACGGTTATCTTACGCTTACTGACCGCGTTCCCACTTACTGCATCTGCTCTCTATCTTCCCAAGCCTGCAGAATCATCAGAAACATCTGCGTGAATCACTTGCTGGCATAATGTCATATTCATTGTAATGAATTATGTTTCACGATAACAGGGCATATGAAATTTCAAAGCAATCTAGTAGTTAAGCGTTCTAGTGTGTAATGAGTGGCGAGCGCTGAGATCCATTACAGCATCGACTGAGAAGATCGAGGGCCTATAGCACAGTTTTATTCGCAGCGGAGAGGAGGAAAAGGCCATCTCGAGAACCCCGGGTTTAATTAACCTGCATACATTGATAAACAAGCATTACATTGTAACAGGAACCGTGGTAATGAAGCTCGTGCCTCTGTCAGTGGCCACTTTGTACATTGGACATTGGTCTCGGCGGAGCAATCAGGGTAAAACAAGGTCCTTCCTCATAACACTAGTTTCATGGTAAATAACCCTGTGGATGGCTGTTCATTATGATTCCCTGCTTTTTAAGCATGACTTACATGAAGATCTCTTCTATGTATCTACAAAATAAGCCTAGATACTTTGCAGCGTGTTAAGAGCATAAGATCCTATTTTAGAGTTTCCTGCTTCCTCTAATTCAGTGTCAGCAGAAGATCCAACTCCAGTCCTGGAGAGTTACTGTCCAGTAGATTTTCTATTCTACCTGGCTTCTGATCAGCCGCCCCTCTTCTCAGGTAAATACCTTGAATAGGTGTGGCTCATCAGAAGCCAGGCGGAGACCCAAATCTCTTGCTGCAATTTAAGAGATGACGTCCTGTAGTCCATTTACCCCATGTATCTCTGAATTTAAACCTGGCCTGAAAACCTCTTGCTTTGCTCAACTTAGCCCTAACATCTTACCTCAAATACCCCAGCTGGTCCTGGAGGATTCATCTACACATCTACACCTGTACACAATGCCTTATATTTTCACGTATGCGATGGTGCAGCATCAGCCAAGAGGCATGGAATCTCATTTCACACAGCAGATTGAGGGACACCATGGACCAACCTGCAGAACATATCTGGGTGGGGGGGGGGCAAGCAGAAGATCACCAATCCTGCCTTGTATTTAAGAGTTCAGGATCTTATTGTCATATGCACAGTCAACAGTCAGTCACATTATACAATGAAAATCCTGCTCATTATTCTGGCCACCAGTAAACACAAATTAAACGCACAAAAGACACAAATACAAATCACGGTGCTAAAAGCAGGGTAGAATTAAACAGCAAGTCAATCAAACAAAACATGCTAGTACAGGGGTTCAGAGCCTATGCGCACAAGGCAGGGAACAACCCAAGATGGAGCATCAACCCCACACTGGGCACACTCACAACCCATTCACACCCACAGGCAGGTTGACGACTCTGATTCATCTCAGCAGGGCTGTGTGGGAGAGTGTATTATTTGGAGGGAAACCCATGATGACATGTGGAGAACATGCAAACACACATGGAGCCATGGAGGAAAGTCGAACCCTGGTCCCAGAAGCGTGAGGTAATCGGGCTAAACACTGGCCACTAGGTTTGCCATGTAGACTTATGAGGCAGATAACCAGCGAGTCCTCTGTGCCTGTAGCTGCAGTCTTTTCCTCTGTTTCCTCTCTTTTGAACTACTTTCCAAATGTTTAATGCTGTTGCATTCTTCACTGCAGACATGTCTATGCGTGACGCTTTTAGCAAATCTTTGTTAAATACTTTGGGGCGGCTGTCTTGAGACGAGGGCTTTGTATTTTATAATTTCAAATTCAAATGGAGTTAGTCACTACAAAAGTGTTCCTCTGTGATGACCATATGCAGCAGGGCTGCTTTTACTTTCATGTTAACGGGGTTCTCTAACTGTGTACATTCGCATTGTAGTTTTGGTTTAAGGTTCACGTATTGAGCTGCTGTTATATTTGTTGAGATCTTTTCAACACAATGGCCATTTAAACTCAGGCATAATGTGCTGTTTATAGTATCTGCATGACCTAATTAATGGATATGAACGCATTCGTTTTAAACTGTATGGGTCATGACCTTAAATCACAATACTTAATATAGATTAGCTGGATCTAATGATTTCACAGACCCAACTTCCTATGTACACTATTTGTAAGAGTGATTTATTAAATGTGTTTATATGAAATAATTACAAACTATCTGAGGATGTATTTGCGTCCTTAACAACAAGAGACCCGATTCCGCAAGATCAGCTGTGGTCAAGTCTAAACCGAGGGTCTGATGTTCCCTCAGAGGACCCCCAGCTGTCTGCCAGCCCTGTGGGGGCCTAAACAGGGTATATCCAAACATGCAATCACTGCATCCACAATGGCAGCTCTGTCATTTCTGATTAGCAGGTGTGTGTCCTCCCTGCATGCCCCCCAAGCCCTGGCCAACGAAAGGCAGCACGGAGAATAGAGGCTGGGTCTCCCTCGTGTGGCAGCAGGGACGGCCGGGTGGCCTATTAGATCTGTGCATCTTTTTGAGTTAATTTAGCGTCAGTGCCACTGAACTCCGGCTCTGCCGTCGTGAGCCACGAGTCACGGCTCTGTTTGCCTTGGGTCAAATGTCTCACTCAGTTTATTTATATAATTATCACAGCTGACAGATAGCAAAGTGAGTTTCCCTCCCTCAGCACTCAGGCAATGAGTTAAAGCTTTATTTGCTGTTTGTATAAATTCAGGTACATTGGGTTACCCCTTCTTACTCTTTTTTTTTAAAGAAAGACACAAATATTCTGGTGAGAGTGAAGCAGTTTTTTAAGGGAGAGATATGACTACCCTGCTGAACCTTGGAAGGTGAACCAGTACCCTTCTGATCAGTAGTACAAAGGCAAAACACTCTGAGCCACAACTCAGTTTAATGCTTAGTAGTAATGCTAGTTTATCCTCAGTATTACTAATCTGTGTAATAGTGTTTTTGGTTCTGCATGTTAGGTTTCTGTGCCTATAATCAGATGGTTATTGATTCGAACCACATGGCTGGCAGAGTGATCACATTGCTGCTGGGCCCTTAAGCAAAGGTCCATCAGTCCAGGGGTCCTGTAAAAAGAGCTGATCTTGCTCTCTGACCCCAGGCTTTGCTCTCACCTGTATTTGTGTGTTTCTTATTGGAGAGCAAAATGGCATATATGAGAGCCAAAGAGTTCCTATGCACTCATGCCTGGACAAAGGGAAACGTACAGGTCATTATCATACTCTTAGTGGAGTTTACAGGATATGTGACAAGCTACAGTCTTTGTTGCAAATGAGCAAGACCATGCACTGGATTTTTAAGATCCTATTGCACATTTATAAATGATAGATAACAGCTTCAAAGGGGTGTTCTGGCTTCCATACCCTGACTACTGCCAGAATCATATTCTACCATATTTTATGGTAGAGAAGCTAACCTATTTTCTAATCAGTATTTTACATTAGTACAGTACATGTATTACGGTAATGCTATGGAGTGGAGTTTATTCTGCATCAATCTCTTGCTTATAAAATATCATGCATCATGTCTTAATAAAATTAACAAAAATTAATGCTATGCAATTGAAAGTAAGTGCAAATGTCGTGCTTATATACTAATTACCTATTAGCGAACTCTTTTAATGAGGAATAAACTGCACCGAAAAAAGGGTCAGTATTCAGATCATATGATCCCTAATCTACTCTGACAAACTTACTGCGTAAAAAAAACACATGAGCTTTGCAGGGGCTCCTCTGCCAAGAGATATCACTGTGGTTGTCCTACATGTTCAATCCATGTTTGGCCAGCAGGTGCTGCTGACCAGCCTGTTCCCTCCCTTGTCTTAGTCATAAGACCCTTGTGTGTCTTTCCTCCTCCCTAGATTGTCATGAAGCTTCGTGGTTGAGCATGTGTATAGGAGATTATTAATCCTCTAGTTCAAGGCTGGCCATGTTAATTTATATTTATTGGTTTTACTCTCCAGTGTTTTCTTTTCTTTTCTGGTTTTTTGGTTATAAGTTGCACTGCTGTTTACTTGTTCACTTCTGGTCTTGTTTGGATTATTTTGGTTCGGTTAAATTATCCTGCTGTATTCCCAGAGCATTGGTTAGTGTTTTCTCGTCTTAGTGTTCGTAGTATTCCCTAGTTCTGTGATTGTTAATTGTTCCACCTCTTGCTTGCTGTCCTGCTCCTTTTGTGATTGATTTATTTGATTACGATTTACACTCGTCCCTCGTTTGCATCAAGTTTTTGTAAGTATTTAAGTGCTTGTTCAGGTTCTGTCCTTAGAGGGTTCATTGTTGTTGCATGTCAGTGTTCAGAAGTGTTTGTTTTGGTGTGAGCCTCCTCTCCCTCCCCCTCTCTCTTTCTTCTTCTCTCTCTCTCCTCCCTCCTTGTGTTCTCTTAGTTCTTTAGTTGTGTTTATTCCATGATTTAGTTTATTCCTCATTGTTTCCTGTTTTCCTGATCCTTTGTGATCCTTTTGGTTTTGTAGTGTGTTTCATTTTGTAATAAACCCCTCTTGTTCTCAGAGCTGCCAGTGGATTGTCACTCTTTTCCTGCCTGCGCCATGCCGTGCCACAACATTCGCCAATAAAAGATTGATTGGATTTTGAAGGAAAACTTGGGTGCTTTATCTGTAAACTGTTAAAAGCATTTCCAGACTAGAGATGCCTGGAGACGAGAGAGGGCCTCTTTGTTTATACACGCAGTTTCTATGGCCGAAAAAATCAGCAGTGTAACCCCCATGGTTCAGTGGCTTAAAAACAGAATTCAGTGTAATTTCGTGATAAAATCGTGCATTTTCCCGTCTGCCCGAGTAGAGCTGCGGGTAACGGAAGTGCTTTGTGTTTCACTCGCATCCAATCTGCATTCAGTTTCTGTTCCTGCTGTTCAGTGGAGGCTTGAAGAGGGACTTCTGATATACTACCACTCAAACCACAAATTGGCATGGGGCCCCTGCGGTTTCAGTGGTGCCCTTTTCAGCCACAAACATTCATTCCACTGGGGGATGGGGACCCCAGAAATGACTTTTTGAATAAAGCCCCAAAAACAGTAAATCCGCTACTGTTAACGTATGTATGTCAGCATCCAACATCCACAGCCCAAGTTAACCCGGCTGACATATAAAGCCCCACCCCCCCCTCAAATAAGAAACAGGCACATGCTTGCAATTCCATGTCCACCCCCCTCCATTTTCCCTGGGGGGCCCTCAGCTAAGATCCATCCAGTGTCTGCTACGTGATAATCTTCCCACAAGGATCACAAAATGCAATCTTAGTGCTTGAACATTGCATCAACTAATTTCCTCCCCGTCTGTGCTTTCGGTGGCCTAAAGTGAATCAGAATGAGCAGGGAAGCAATTTACATCCCTTCTAAAGGATGGACTCGTTCAGTCACGGCTAAACTCGGGTCCTGTGAACCTTGCTATTCGTTAGGCCTTTGTTTTAATTGCTTAGCATTAAACTGATAAAATGGTGACTTCAAAGCTGCCACTGTATTTGAAACATCTGGAAAATGGATATTTGAAAGTCTGTCTAAAGGGTATCATGTTACAAAAGAATTTTAAAACATTCGACAGTCACACTCAGTGGGCATTTTATTAGGTTACAACTACATTTTAATGTAAAAATCCTCCTCCTCCAAAACAGCCAATTGCGTGCATGCAAACTTAACATGCAGCATTCAGATGTTCCGTGGCTAGTGCATTAGAATGGCTGTGAAACCTGATCTAAGTCAGTTTGGAGGTGGTGGGATTGTTGATGCCAAACATGGTGGTTTTAGCATCTCAGCAACGACCACCTTCCTGGCACGTTACAGTGTCTACAGTTCACAGAAAATGGTTTTATGAACAAAAACCAGCCAGTCAGCAGCAGGTCTGTTGTTGAAAACACCATGTTAATGACAGATGTCAGGGGAGAATGCTTGATTAAGCTAAAAGGAAGGCTGCAAGTCCAAAATAACGGCTAGGTATAACATTGGTGTGCAAAACAGCTTCTCTGAGCATATAACTTGTCTTCTTTCAAAGAGGTTCTGGAAGCAAAATGGGGTTATACCTGGTGCTAACTTGGTGTACCTAGTAAAGTGACCTCTAAGTGTGTATGGGATACTTTGCATACTACATTTAGGGCACACTTTCACAGTTGAATTTAGGATTGACACATCACTGCACACTCTCAGTTTCCACTGGACCCAAAACACACCACCCTTTATCTCTATTTTCCCATATAATATCAGCACAATTACTGCTTGCTCGGAAAAAAATTATCAATTGATTACGGTAGGCAGCATGTGGCTCATTGGGCCAAGCCTCAGTGGCTGTGATCAGAAGGTCACTGCATTAAGCCCAACTTGCACATCTGTGGATTCTTAAAAGACCATGGCTCCCAGGATGCTGCTATGGGTGGCTGCCCTTCAAAGCCAGCTGGTTCCCACCTACATAGAACATGTTTGAAGAGGTGTAAAGAGATTTTCCCCATGGGGATCAATAGATTATTATTATTATTAATAATAATAATAAACAGGAGGAACATTATTGATCCCAGGGGGAAATCTTGGTGCAAAGAACAGCAAGGTATGCAAAGGGTGCAAAAACAAACATATAATGCTCAATAAGATGAAGTGCAAAGGACAGTACACATACTGCAGATACTTTTTAAAAAGAACCTACTGCATAACCAGAAAGTCTCAAAAAAGAATATTAAGAAAGTAAAAGTAAGTAAGTTAAAACTTAAATTGATGTGTATATGTACAATTATACGTGCAAATAGATAGCACCTGATTTTCACATGTATGTATAAGCACATCTATGCACAAGTATTTCTCATAATAATGGGCATGCAAAAGATGTTTGAAGCATCTGCAGAAATTGGGAACGGGGCATTGAAAGCTGAGAGGAAGCTTCCAGAATTCGTGTGTGTGCAGAGGCGTTTGAAGAACAGAGAGACATGGTGGTTCTTTGATAAGGTGCGGCACCTTCACAGACGGAACTTGGAGTCAGTCGATGGGACTCATGATTAGAAGTGCGGGGAATTCTCCCTGGGTTCCTCGTTCTGCCGGAACATCGGTGTGTGAGTCGACACCTGTGATGCTGCCAGCGCACCCCGCTGGCACTCGGGCGTCTCTGTGGAGAGTTGGCTTTTCCATTACTCCTCTTGTGAGCAAGTAGAGGCTCCAGTCCAGGAATTTCAGTGTCAGAGCCGGCAGAGAGGCATTCCGCCAAGGATTTGGGTGCCGTCTCCTTTCACCCTCAGAATCTGCCGTGTGAGACCTGATTGAGCGTCTCCGGTGCCTGCATGTTGTCCCAGGTGCAGGTAATACTTACATAAAACCATCTCGGTCCCTCACACCAAGTGACTGCCAGACTAAAGAACAGCTTCTTTACACAAAACATTCTCATTTATAGCACCCGCATTTCACATCCATGGCCCCTGTACTGTTACTGCATTTTATCAATCACTTTGAAGTATTTAATTATTGCACAGTTATGGATTGTTTTGCACTGTCTATTGTTTTTTTGTTCTGTCTTTAATCTCTTTGTAACTGTGGTCGGTGGAATGAGCAAGCATTTCTATGCACCTGCTGTATCTAACTTGCCTGTATGATTGTGTGCGTGACTTTGTTTGTGTGTGTGTCTGCATGTGCCATCCAGTTCATTGGCATCCAGGCTGCACCCTAGCCTTGTGCCCTATACTGCCTTCCAAAGGCTCTCGGCCCACCTGCAGTCCTGACCGAGAGAAGGACTAAGAAGTTGCATGGATGAATGCATTCCTTGCAAGATGATGACATACCTCAGGATTTATTTGTGAATTCATCAGGTAACAAAATCTATAGGTGACAAAGAAAATGCTCAGTATGTGTGACAATATTGGACTTTGAAATTAAGAGCAAACTACAGTCCCTGGATTAAGAACATCCAACTTACTTGTCCTTAGGAACTGACAGCCATGAAACGTATTATATCAAAAATACAATGGTTACGCAATCAAATTTGCCGTTGTCATGACCTGCGCATCCAGTCCTCATGTGTGCCACGCCCCCTCATCATCCACATGTGCTTCCCCGATTGAGTCAGAGGTCGCTGCGGTGCCCCCTGCTGCACCGCCTGATGCGGCAGCCACTATGCCCAAGCTTCCTGTTCCACCTGCAGCTGCTCTGCCCGAGCTCTCTGCTCCGCTTGTAGCTGCTCTGCTCAAGCTCCCTGTTCCACCCAAGGTACCGGTGCTGCCTCCGCCCGCAACTACGCTCGGGGCTCCAGTGCCGGCCTCATCTCTGGCAGTGCCCCGCAGCCCCACCTGTTGCTGCTGTCCTGGCACTGCCTTCTGAGGCTCCTAGGCCTCCGCCCCTGGCTCTGCCTGAGGCTCCTAGACCTCCGCCTACACCAGAAATCTCTGTCTCCTAGGAGGTCCCAGACTGCATTAACGTCGCTCCTCCTTCCTTGCTGGAGGGAGAGGAAGAGCTTGAATGGGACCCCTCGTGGATCTATCTGCTTAGTCCTCAGGACTCTGGTGGCAGATGAATGACTCCACCTTAGCCCCAAGGAGGTGGAGCCTGACTGTCTGTGTCCCGGAAGGAGAGAGGACATAGGCGCAGGGATCGGGTCCCGCCCGCCCTGCCCCCTGGCTCGCCTGTGGTTCCCTGGGCTCCTGCTCGGCTGTCGCCTGCAGGTCCCCCGCCATTACCTCGTCGCTCACTTGTGGTCCCGCCTCCGTTGTGTCATCGCTCGCCTGCAGTCCCACCTCAAATGCCTTGTCGCTCGCCTGCGGTTCCCCCCGCTCCGACTCATCACTTGCCTGCGGGTCCCTCCACTCCGACTCGTTGGTGGGCGACGCTTCCGCCTGCTGTGGCTGTGCCGTCACCTGCTGCGGCTTTCCCTCCCTCCTTGCCTTTGCCGTGGTCCACTTCTGCTCCCTCCTCGCCTTCTCTGGTGTCCCCTCCAGCTCCCTCCTCTGCCCCTCCGTTGGTCCCTCCAGCTCCCTCCTCTGCCCCGTCACTGTCTCCTCCGGCTCCTGCCTCCCAGTCTCCCGGGGTCCCTCCGGCTTTGGCCGCTCGGTCGCCCACGGCCCCTCTGGCTGCCGCCTTCCGCCCACAGGGGTTCCCTCAAGCTCCTCTTGTCCCGCCGCCCTTCTCCTTTCTGCCTCCTCTGTCTCCTTCGTTCCTTCCTGGTCCCTTTGTCCCTCCTGTCTTTGCTCCTCATCCCTTGGTGTCTCCCTTGTTCACTCCTGGTCCTTTTTTCCCTCTGTTTTCTGTTCCCCCTTTGTCTCCCTTTCTGGTCTGTCTGTCCGCATTTCCTGTCCTGTGTCAGGTGTTGTCTTGGGTTTTGCCCCTCTGCCTGTTTTGTGCTTCTGTTTTGTTCCCTGTGCCCCGGGAATGTTTGGCTTCTGTTTTTCAGGTCCTGTTCTCATCCCGTCTGTTGCCTCCCCTGAGGCGAGCCCAGAGTGCGTGCCTTTGGGCGGGGTTCTGTCACGCCCGGCTCGTCCGATCCTCATGTGTGCCACGCTCACCTCATTATCCGCGTGTGAGTTCCCAATGTACCAGCTGTCTTGCGTTTATTCTGATGTCATGTCCTGTATTTAAGTCCGTGTTCAAGTTTGTTTCCTCGGGTCATTAACGTTGCATGTTTTGTGTCTGTTTGCCTTGAATAAACCCTCATTTGCTCATATTCATGGCTCGCTTCACCTGCTTCCCCGTACCAATGTGACAATTTGTACCTTCACACCCATCCAAATGCTTCCTGCTACCACCAATGCTGCTTCCCTTAAAAATGGAAGGTACAGACTCCTCAACCTGGTGTGTGGTGTTTGCATTTGAGCCTTTGGGTTCGTGTTCAATGTCAAACCACTTCTGCTCACCTGAACAGCGTTGCTGTATATCAGTACTCTGCCTGAGTGCTTCCTGTTTAGTATACGAGTGTATATGTCTCCCCCTCCCCTTCTTAATCCTGATGTGTTTGAAATGAAGTTGGAATTTATCACTTTTTGTTTTCTCATTAAAATGTGCCTTCGCTGCACATTAAGTAAAAATATTTCACCTCTTTCTGGTGACAGGCTAAGATTGAAGGCATCCCTACTGGGGGGCCTAGCAGAGAGCAAAGGAGATATGATCACATGGTCATAAACCTGGGAGAGTATTTCACAAGGATGCAGCATTGCATCCTGGGTATAGATCCCTCAAGCATTAAACATTAAATATGTGGTTGTACCAGGTTGTGATTGTGCTATATGTGCTGCCCTGTATATGTGTGTATATGTATTCGTGTATTTCAACAGATGCTATCCCTGGGGTGGTATGTAGTGCAATAAGCTGAGATGCTGTGTATGTGATTTGAAGGCCATGGGTTCAAGTCCTGTCAGCAGAGTGATTTCATCGTTGGGTCCCCCAGCAAGCTCTTTAACCCTCAAGCTGGCTGACCTTGCTATCTAAAAGAATGCATGTGTCTTAAGTTAGAAGCATCTGCTGAATAAGTGAAATGAACCCCTGGAATCATGATGCGTGACACCCAGCGGGTGGCCGGCAGCTCCTTTATGTTCCCGCAGCCCAGGTCCCTTTAAATACGCCGTCTTTACACAGTGCCATGTGTAGAGACAAAAGCCGCTCTCGTGGTGAAGGACGCCCTGGAGACCCTCTGGAGGTGTGTCTGCGGTCAGGCTAAATTTAGATCCTCCTGAACAAGGAGCTGTGCAGTGCATACCAAGGCGGGTCTTCCAGCTGGGCGGTCAGAGGGAAAGGTGGGCGATCTAAAAGTGTGTGGGGGGGGGCAGGGGCACCCTCATGCCATCTCCACAGCGACCACACTTTTTTTTTTTACTATTTTTCTGAACCTTGCTGTCATGTTAGGGTCGGCAAGTTTAAAATGCATAAAAGCACCACATAAATTTGTGTACTGCGCCAAGGCTTTTAGATTTTGTCAGGAACCTCTATTTAAACAAAATAAAATAAAAAAAATCACTAAATTATAAATGCTCTGGTCAAGATTATAACAGCTGTGGTGTACTGGTCGGCACTGACTCATTTTTAAGTTTAAATTGCATAAAAGCATCACATAAACTTGTGTACTGCACCCAGGCTTTTTGACTTTATCAGGAATCTCTATTTAAACAAAATAAATTAAAACAAAATCAAGGCAAGGCATGCACATACAGTACATGAAAGGCAAGATAAGACCAATTCAGTTTATTTATAAAATTCTGTTGAAATTTATTTTACCGTTATTCTTTTGTTGAAAATGAGAGGTACTGTATGCTGTCAAAAGAAAGGTCCAGAAAGCCACACCAAAAATATTAAAACCAATCTTTTCATGGATAGGAAAGCCTAACAAGGTAACCAAGAGGTAAGAAACAAATTGGATGATAAATAATTGTTTTGAGGGTATTTTATGACTGATTTAAGATGCAGATCGCACCGACCAATTTAACATAAGCGATAGGAACAGAAAGCTAACATAGGTATTACATGCCATGTGTCGTTACGGTAAATTACGGTAAGAATTTAATTGGTGAACGCACGGGTCTGGCATTGTGTTTTCACAACGTCGTGTTGTGTGTTTGCAGGTGCCCATAGGCTCGTACCTGGTGAGGTCAGACTGCTTTTGGCCTCTTCTGAGCCTTGGAAACAGGCAGCGCTCACGTGCCCATGCAAGCAATCAGCCTCTGATAAAAGCCTGACAGCATTCTGGGAATTTAGGACCATTTTACTGGAGGATAATACAACTTTTGCACCAATATTATATTGTTCTTATTAACGTTTGTCTTTATTTTTATTCTGAATCACTGCACATATTTCATACTCCCACGTGGTACAGCCTATTCACCTACTGGCTGAAGGAAACTGATTTTGGTATGACAGCCTAGTGTATTTCTAATCGACATTAAAGCCATCCACTGTAGCTCCTTTCTCAATGCCTGTAATGTCATGAATATCATTCGTCACCTGGGTGTCAAATGCATTAAAATGATACGCGCTGAGTCCCGTCATGCCTTGTGATTCAGTCTCGATTGCATTGGACTGGCATCAGAAGAGTCTTTTATCTGTTAGCAAAATGCAGCGTCTCTAGTCTTGTATGACTCTCTGCATTGGGTGCAGTAGGGGCCTCTTTACCCACTGGGGCTTTGGGCCTGAAATATCCAAAATTGTATATTTGTTTGCTATGTAGTAGGTGAAATATAAGCAGTATGAGCAGTATGTCCAAATCCTCAGTATGGATGAGATAGTAGGGGACCAGTACCCAGATGACATACTACATTTTGTGAACATCTATGTGCAACTGATGGATGATACGCTATCCCACAATGCCAGTTTTAAGCAGTCTTTGACTCTTTAACAGGGGATAAGCTACAACATTGGTACACATCCGAGTCAGATAACGTGCAATATAGGGACTGTAGTGATTCAGAATGCAAGCTGTTCTCATACTTATACACAGTAGTATGTGCTACGCTAATGCTCAAGCAGGAGGCTACTGACAAAAATTCAGTATGTATTGTGTAAGGATGCAATTTCGGATGCACCCCTGTCATGTGACTAGGCACCACTTACAGCCACAGAATAACTGCTTGATTTGATTGTTCTGGCGGTGGCACAGAAACACACCCCAACCAGCTGACCCTAAATACTACCTCAGCTGATTGTGAATCCCATTTCTCACTCTGACTTTGGCATTAGCAGCAAAAAGCAACATTACCGTAGTCCAAGGAGCCAGACTGTGATAAAATTAATACCTGCAGTGTGAGAGAAAACCTTACACTTCAATATGTTTTCATTTTATATTGCTGCCATTGCCTTTCATATTGCGATGGATTTGAGAGGTTATTCTTTTGCCTTTGGTGTGCCGTGTAACACTACACTTAAGTCTGGAGTACCGAGTCAATCTGATCAATCGACTGGCCACAATCCAAAGCTCATGCTTGCTAAGCCCGCTTTGTCAAGTTTGCCACTTCCCGCCTTTGATCTCCTCATCACTTTCCCCGCCTCCAACCTGCCCTGCTATTCCACAGGTGATTTGCTCCCCGTGCTACAGAAGATGCCCTCCAGTGAGATCCTAAGCCCTGCACACACTCCGGGCCCGACATGCCAATCTCTCTGCTTCAGAAGCCTGCATCTGCCTGCTTTGGCTGTTTGAGTTAGGCTGACCCTAGGCATTAGCTACCTTCACTATCTTCCTTTATGCTTTAGCAAAAAGGCCTTCAGCCTCCTGCAGTCTGAACATCCATGGTATCGAGGCCTTTCGAGCAGACTGTGTTTTTAGACCTTTATCTGTAGGCGCCCGCCATATAGAAAGACGGCGGCGCTGAGCAGCGCATTGTTCTGTGGGGGATGGTATTTGCTGCCACCTTTGTGCATTTCAAATCATCTTCTGCCTGTTATTACAGGAAGCCCAGAGTATGCAGGGCCCTTAGTAGGAAGAAGTTACCCAACTAGAATATCTTCTTTACCCGTATTTTAAAAATGGGAGTTTCAGCTTCGAAAATGACAAGGTTTTGACGTCATTACCTGATCGCTCTCTTTTTTTTTTTTTTAAATAAAGTAGTAACCCTGATCTCGGACATCACACTCTGAAGTCATCATCAGAAACTGCTTGTGTGGGGGAAAAGAATTTATGTGCAATGAAAATTAAATGTGAAAATGCTGATCTATGCTTACTTACAAAAACTGTAATTTGGTGTGAAATGCTTCCACTATAAACATGAGTGTGCATTTGAAGTGACAGATATAAAGCAGCAATTTAACAGATTTAATAAAGCCCAGAATTCCAGCCTCAGTGCTGAAAATCTGTTTAAAATTGACAGGAACGGACATTTTACTGGTCAGTGTCAGTCAACTCATTAGGTGGCCACTCAAGGGACCATTTCCTGAGGGGGGTGCTGACTCAGCAAGCCGATTTCACATTTTTTTTTTCACGGGAAGGGCGCTAGAGGTCAAACTTGCCTAAGGTGTCACATTGGCCTTGACTGGTACTGTTGCTGGTCCTTTGACCAACAGATATGACTGCGATATGAATGACAGAAAAACTATGGTCATGTCACAAGGTCAGAGGTCATGGCTGTGACTTGTTCTACCCTAGGATTTACATTAGAAGGCCTCCTTTGTTTTGTTTTGACAAGCTGGATGGTTCCCAGGTTCCAGCTTCATCCAGGATACAAAGTTTGAGCTTCTCGTCACACGGCAGCCACGGTCCCTGGGGCCCTCGGGGCACCTTGTGAGCTGTAGGATGAAGGGCGGCTGTCTTGCTTGTCGACATGTTCGGTGCGTGTGCCAGGTACCTTTGGCCTTACGATTGTGTGCTCCGTGACTTTCAATGACCTGGCCTGGTACGAGCTTTAGCTTAATGCGAGCCGTTTGCCAACAGGGAGGTTCTCTAAATCATGAACACTCCTGCTCTCCTTGGCGCATAACCCCACCAGGCACGGAATGTTTTACCATCTGGTCCACTCCTCTAGCAGCACAAGTTGTTTTTGTGGCCAATTAAAAACAAAATCCTATTGTTCATTAAGATGATATTTTCTTCCCTTTTTAATAAAACACATTTAATTCTGCAGTATAGGTTAGTGACACTGAGGTCTTACTGGATTATGGATGGGATCTAATGATCTGTTGTACGGGTGGGCAATCCTGATCCTGGAGTGCTGACATCAACCACTCCATTTCCCTGCATAGCCAAAGGAGACTGATTTATCTGCACTGACATCATACATAATGTACCAGGTCAATTACCAGGTGTGAATCTGAGCTAGAACCTATTTTTTTTTTCCAATGATGTTTCACATAATGTATATATATATATGTGTGTATTCTTGGAAATGAAAACACATTACAGTTTGTATCTAAGCCATGGGAATGCTTGAATATCCACCATTTCATTTTATAACTTCACAAACATAGCTTCTGCAGGAAATCACATGACGTGTCCTCCCAGCAGATAATCACCAAACACACCCTCCCAGCAGATAATCACCTGACACACCCTCCCAGCAGGGTGATCGCCTGACACGCCCCCCCAGCAGGGTAATCACCTGACACGCCTCCCCAGCAGAGTAACCGCCTGACACGCCCCCCCAGCAGGGTAATCGCCTCACACGCCCCCCCAGCAGAGTAATCGCCTGACACACCCCCCCAGCAGGGTAATCACCTAAGATGCCTCCCAGCTCTTCTGCAGAATTTCCTACAGTTGTTAGGTACTTGTGGCTTATTTAGCTTTGCCTCTTCTCTTTAGGACTGAGGTCTGTAGCCTGGGCAGGTCAGGTCATTAGTATGAATTGTCCTTCACGTTCCTTCTTCTCCAGTTATTTCTTACAATCTTGTTTTTGGGTCATTGTCTTGCGGACAAATGAGGGACTACCCAGTCAGTCAAAATCATGATGGAATGGAATATGTTTGAAGTATGCTGTGATAGCTAAGCTGGATGGGAATGCTATGGGTTTGGTAAAGACCACCACCTTAGTCAAAAGCAAAGAAATTCCACTGAATACAGCATTGGTAATTATGGTTTCCATAATCATCCAAACATGTGACTCATGTTGTATACTGCAATTTCTAATGTATATTGGGAGATTTTTGAGAGTATTTTTTTCTTATGGTACTATGTGATGTGTCTACTCCCTGCCCATTGGGGGCACTGATCGATGTACGGTAGGCAGAGGTGGACATTTCAGGTCCAGAAAGTAAAAATCCAGACCAGGATTTTGGTTAAACCAGCCAGGTGATTACTCTA
>JAODKE010000020.1:21262841-21276839 GCA_026779605.1 Mormyrus hasselquistii | reverse complement strand
TGGGGGGGGGGAGGGGGGGGGGGGGCGGTGGTGGCTTTAATTGATGCTGTTTTTTTATCAGATTGCGACCCCTTCTGCGATTGCTTACCACCCCCACCCCCCCCGCGCGCCTAGACGTGACATGGTATCGGACCTGGGCTGAATGCTGGTAAGAAGCTCAGGGCCGAAAGCATTTAATGTGGGGTGATTTGTTCGGTCACCTTGGGTGATATTTGCTCTCTGAAGCTCACTGAAACTAACCTCATTGTCTCGGCAGGCTGTTCGTATTGTGGAGTGTGAGCGCGTCACCGCGTTTGTTAGCAGCCATCAACTCCATGCCATTCTACGGGGCTAATCCTGGCCTTGAATGAAGGCCTTCAAGCTAAAGCAGTGATGAATTGCCCATTATAGCCCAGCAAACAGTGTTAGAATGGTTGACGTTAGCAGGCCTTTCACCCTCATTATGTTCCACTATCTGCAGCTGAAAGCAGTAATATTGAGTTTTACTTAAATAATTCCTGTGTTCAGCTACAAATCCTGATTAGGCATTTGACTCTATTCACTCTCTATTCAGGATAGCAACCCGGTCTAGGTGACACAGGGGTGTGATTTGATAAGTTTTTTTTTCATTGGCAAAGAGGATTTTCCTTTTTGAGATTAACAGGGGACAAGGGTCAACAAAAAGTAAATATTAAAAGGGAGAGCAGTCATTTTAGAAATTGGGAAAAAGAAGGAAATTGAAACTGTATGTGAATGCCAAACAGGATGGGGATGAGGCCCAGTGTCAGGACCAATACTGGTGTAAAAATGCGAGACTGAGCACAACGCAGTGGCAAATTCTGTCACATGGAATTGAGGGACAGGTGGAATAACATGATACAAACAGCTCCATTCATCTTTCTCTGCTTGCCGAGACGGCAGTTCCACATCTCACCATGAGCAGCCATAATATTAAAAATTCAAAATACGAGTACTGCATTAATTCCCCCAATGCAACCCATTTCACTTTATCCTACTGTATTGTTTGCAGTTGTGTTGCCTTTTGAAATGTTGGAATAAAATGGCCCAAAAGTGTTCTTGCTGGATTAAAGAAACACAGGTCTTAATTTCTTGAGACACAGTATGTGTTTATCTTGTGGTATCACAATCAGAAGTAGTTTTTTTATTTTTCCAGCAAATATGAGGATTTTGGTAGTGTGGTGCTCACACTACACAGGTTGTATGAAGGTAATCTTTATACTAAAAAGGCCCAGTGCTACTGGACTTTTACATTAATGTGTGGTGGCCAATAGTTAACAATGGAGAATGGAAGGGTGATTTAACCTTAAAAAGGACCTCTTTAGACTTGTACTGTGTCCTTTATGTTTGGCCTTGTTTGCCTTTTATTGAGTTGCCAGTTCTGAAACTTTCAACCTTTGGGCATTGCCTTGGACATAGCTGGCTCTTCACACCGTAATTGACTGAGGGAGTTGTATAGAGTCTGAAGGAGGCAGCATCTACAAAGGTGAGAAATGGAAACCTAAAATGCACATTGCATGTGAGAGGTTTCAGCACCACGGACAGTGCCATGTGGCGGCGAGCATGGATCACGTGGTGAGTTTTTTTCATATGGAGTATCACAGTTCTGGTTTCCATGGCATTGCCAACTAGTGTTGCTGATATGTCTTATACTGATAGCCTGACCATCAGGACATCAGTCATTCTGTGAACTGCCTTTGCATCATGCCCTGAATGTTGGATGTAAACTTTAAACTCATCCCAAGCTGGTGACACTTCTGTTCCAACTGGCTAAGGTTTTTTGCCATCATTGATGTACACAGAGAAGTGCATCAGGCTTTTTTCAGTAACCGCAGAATACACAGCCAGCATACAGAGAAAATGGTTTCTGATGCACCTAGAAAACACAAGAGATATAAGTGTGATGTTCCGGGAGCCATTACAGTCATTGTCATTACAGCCACTTTGAAAAAGACAGGCCAGTGTCTAGTGCAGCCTCTTCCCAGGGGTGAGGGTCAGTGAGTAGTATAAATTGATTGTTCCTGTTCCCAGCCAAATTGGTGGATGGAGGTTATGTTAAGTTACTAAGGACATGTTTACTATTGCGTGCTTCCACCTGCATGTCTTCTAATTCTGTGAGTGGAAGTTACAGCTTGCTAGCTTCTGCTGTCTAAATCCCATTCAATAAATGGACATAACCAATGACTTGCTGCTTGCAGCACAACTGGATTAGCAATGATTACGTATTATTTGGGATTTGGCGACCTGTCAAGTTCAATGACCCTTTCCTGAACAAAGCCTTGAATGGGAATTTACTTTGCTGCATAGGAGATTATGTATATTTAGGAAAATACGCTTGACAGTAAGACTTGAGTTTCTCTATTGGAAGACAATAGGTGCTTAGTTAAAAGTAAACTTTGTTTTGGTTCAAATTTACCAGCCTCAACTGTGAATGAATTTTGCCAGTTTCTCTTAGTTGCTACGGGTTACTGAGAAATTCTCATGTATAGTTGTCCTTTACGACTATCTTTAGGTGCCTCAATATATAACCAGCATAGTATATAAGATGATGTTATAAATAATGCAGCTATTGCATTGCTTCTATCAAAAAATAGCAATTTCTTGAATTTTTAAACTTGTGCTACAGTGTTATGTAGCACCATAGTTGATTTGGCTTCTTTTAAAGTTAATACTAATAAAGGTGTATACATTTGACTAGGCTGGTAAATAAAGATGATCTGACCAATGCAATCAAAAGACATGTTTTTAATACCATCTCCAGACACCCCAGTGCAATGAGGACACACCCTTGTTTTGAGTGGTAAGAGTAGCATTAATATTGAAAGAGGTGACTTTCAGGCTCTCAGGCTGTCCAAGGTCGTCAGATGTATGGCAGGGAGTGTCAAGGCCACAAAATGTGAGATGTGCTGGGTTTTGGGTTTTGGGCACGATTCTGGCTACGATGGTGCCTCTGCATTCAGAGCAGTCACTGTCAAACTCTGTGTTTCACATTTTATGTTTGATTACCGTTTAATTAAATATTTAGTACTTTTGCAAAGTTTAATCTGGTGGGGGGGCTGATTTTCCAGTCCATTTTACTGACAGCCCGATTAATATAATTGGGGCCTTTTAAAAATACCTTTGGATAAAGATCATTACTGTCCCCTGGCTATTTATGTTTGACTGTTTAAATTGTGTGTGTGTCTGTGTATTAAATGGACTTTATACTGTCACTGGACTGAATGCTGTCAGATTCTCATGGGGGCTGGACACTGCTGCCAGACAGTCACTTCAGGCAGTGATTTCAGGTTCAATTCACATATTAGTCTAGATGAGCAGCTTTTTAGCTTTTCTAAAAACTCACATCCCCAGAATGGAGCATTTTCTTATGCATGGCAGACCTCAGGCTAGGGAGGCACACCAATGTTTGTTTTCAGCTTTGTCCCATCAGAGAGAACTTTATGTCGTTTGGAGAGCTGCAAGGCAAGAGACTGGTCGCCTTATAATGGCCTATAACTCTGATAAGTGTGCCGTACTCATGGGTTTTATGAAAACTCTTCTTGCGTAACATGGCAAACTGCCTGTGCACAAAGAACATGCCTGCTATAGCATGGGACTCTACGCCTGAGACAGTAAGAGGTCTTAACATGAGGAACACAACATGTGCATGTTCAGTGGGCACCAGCACCTGGAACTGTCATGGACTGGGCAATATGTATAGAGACTGTAGGAGGCAGCACCTGCAAAGGTGAGAAACAGAGGCCTAAGAATAGACATAGTAGATTTCAGCACCATTGATAGCGCCGTTGGAGATGAGCATGGACTGTGCTATGAGTTTCCTTACCATGGACAATAATAAATGACAGTTATAGCAATATACAGTATGTGTAATATGTTTGGCTTTGACATGTGGGATGGCGGGAAATTTCCCCTAAATAACCTAAAAAGCTGTAGCGAGATGTCAGATCTGATGCACTTAACCTCTGCAGAACTCTATTCTGTAGAAGAATGTGGTCTAAATCCAGGACAGGAGCAATATGGTGTGTTCAGGCCGGGGTGCTCTAGGACACGTTTCCGCACACTGTGACAGGACCATGCTGTTGTCAGTCTGTACATGCAGAAAGTGATAAGCACTTCACAAGCCAGTGGTAACCGGTAATCATGGTCTCCTTACCACAGGCCCCAACAAGTACTAAGGAGACACGGCTGGTGAGTGATCAGGTCTGAGCAGTCTCCCTGGGCAGGTTTGAAGCCGAAGGTGCGGAGAAGCTGAGGGGAAAGAGGGGAACCAGTTGGGCATGTTTGGTTTTTGTAGGTGGAAGAGGAAGTACCACCTGGAGCCACTGGAGGATGACCATGAATGGACTGTCACCTCAATGTAGACCCCCTTTGGTACAGTGCTCCCTCCTGTTCTGCAATAAACAAGGCCCCATCTGTCAGCACCTGCCTTCTTGAGTGCTCAGAATATTCTTGCTTTGTGACATGCTGTGCACAGTAGGCTTGGAAACAGGTGATATGTCTCTTCTCAGGGCAGCATAACCTGTCCGCCTCACTACTATCCCTCTTATTGGGATCCCAGGATGTCTGGCATGGACTCATAGGGAACTGCGACACTTGCTTCATTGGGGCATATCAGATGTGTTTCTGCACCTGGCAATGATGCCGGTGACTGAAACCAGTCCAGAAGTGCTGTTCAGGTCTTGGACATGGAACGGAGATGTTCTGTTTGGTTTTGTGGCTGTGGTGAACTGTTCTCCGGAGACAAGCTTTTCAGAACACATTGGTAAGGAGAGTGCTGACTATGGGATAGGCTTTGCTGAATGACCGTCACGCGCCTCTCCCCCCAGAATGGGGAAATCCCCTTAAATAGGTTTGGGTTAATCCACTCTATGGGTTCTTTTTCTCACATTTTTCCTGCATAATGGATGTGACTGAAACTTCAGGGAGAGGTTTTGGTAACATTGACCCGTGGATGAGGGGATGCTAACGTGTCTATCTACGAACGCAGATCCATGTCTCCCGGAATCGCATTGCTGGGGTCGTCAGGGTGGGCTAGGGCCACCGTGCTGCTTCCCTGTCTCAGGCTTCTGTTTGACAGCCGGTGCGCAGGTGGGGCGATGGGGGCAAAGCGTCACAGGCCTGTGGACTCCAACTTCACATTCGACTACCCAATGAGGCAGGGAAGATGCCCCCCCCCAATCAAGATATGCATCATTTTGACTGTCTCTCTGCCATGGCAAAGTAAAAACCCTCAGAGGTGCCGGGAATGCAGATGAGATTGGGCTGGTAGCAGAAAGAATAGGATGCATATAGATGTGACTGCATGTAAGATTTCCAAAGGGTGGTACCTGTGCAAGCAGACAGCCTATAAAATAAACAACAATAGCAATACTGGGTAACACAATAAATAATCACCGTTTATTCAGCTGCTAATTGAATAAGTACTGTGACACATCTTCCATCCTGGTTTGTAATCTTGCAGGAATAATCAAAAGTTAATATTATGTGATTATGCTCTGTGTGTATGAGGGAATCCTGATTAAAACCTGCTAATGGGTGGCAGGAGGGGGGACTGTGGACTATGACCTCATCATGCTGAGCCCTTGGGCTCCCAGAGATCCCAGCTGCTTCATGTTCAGAGGATTCAGGTGGGTGGGAATGCTGGGATGCTTGGAGTGCTTTTGAATTAGTCACAGGTGCTGAACAAGTTGGTTTGTGTATGTTCAGATTTTTTGAACAAAAATTGTGCATATTTATGTTGAAATTGTTAAAAAGTAACAACAGTCAGTAAGGGAGCAGTGGGTCTTGACTGCAGAAGAACTGGAAGCGTGAATGCTTTTAAATTGCTACATCTGGGCCACGTCCTTGTCCTTTAACTATCATCTTGGAGATGAAGGTGATCTTAGGCTGCTTGAGGACTTTTCTAACTTTGCTGCACTGTGTGCCATCCTGGTTACTGGCACAGGAAGCACTCACACTGGGATTGTGTCAGGTTGGACCCTGGTTGTCCTCGTCTGCCTACCCATTGTCTCCAGCCCTTTCTTAAGTGATAATGTGGTTCTGATAGGAAACACCACTGAATGTCTGTGTTTCAGCAGCACCTTCCACGATTCTGGGAACGGGTTTAAATGGCACTAATGCCTAAGCATTCGGTCCATTGTTCATGTGTCCTGTGTTGCCCTAGCTAACCATGATCACCATAGTGACACACTGTAAGTAGCACCCACAACCAATGGCGGATCTTGTCTGAATATGTGATAAAAAAAACTTGCCGATCCTGCCCATTGCCAAAGCTCTTAGAGTCCAAGAGAAACTGGAATACACGCCTTTCAACCATAATGTGGACCCTGATGTGCCAAGGCAATGCTTGTGGTCTATTATCAAAGTCCTCCCAAGGTGCTGGCAACACCCAGCAAGCCGTGCACCCCTTGCTGCTTCTAGCATCGGGTCGTGTAGCTCTTTCTTGGGCTGGGCCGCCTGGCCGTGCTGATGTGGAGAAATGATGGCGGAGAGGAGCCAGGCAGCTCAACACCAAGTGTCTTTCGAAAAGGACCAGTGAGCCTTGGTAACAGACACACAGCTCTACAGATGGTCTCCGGAGAAAGCCTGTCACATAGTGCCAAGAACCATTATGGGATGTCCTTAGCTAGGCTAGGCCTATTGGGTGATGCATGGCTGTTTAGTTTTCTTTTTCTGTACCTATTTGCCTGCTCATTTGTTGATCAAGTCCACCCTTGTTCTGGAATTAGCAAGCTTTTAATCACGAGTAAATGTCCTTGAACCCCACTCTCATTCATGCCATTACATTTTTATTTGTTGAACATGAATCATCTGTGTTGTTGCCAACGGATAGTGATGTGCCTTTGGGTTCATCGCGATTTGGCTGTCGGTGGAAAGCAATGGTTATGTGCTTCAGTGTGTCAAATAAACAGATTAGATTGGATATTTTCTGAAATATAATAACTGATTAAAATCAGCTCCATAAAATTCCAGGATTTTCTAAGGCACTTCTGAAATCAGTTTGTGTTTCACAGGATAGAGTTTAAGATTTGCAGAAGAGCATGTGAATGTGGGGGATTTCATTATCTGTTTGCATTGTGCCTTCATTTGTTTCCTACTAGGCTAAGACCCCTGATTTTGACAGATGGCCTGTCAGTGGAGCTCCTCTTGGGTCAGTAGCATCCCAAAGCTCCCCTGAAGTCCTTGCTCTAGTGTGTAATCACTTTGACAGCACTGCACCCTGTGTGGTCTGACAGCACCCATGCATATCTCCTCATTCAAAGTCACTCACGCTTGACAGACCTCATCCTTCACCTGCAAAGGAAACTTTCTTCAGTACTTTTTGTAGGAGTAAAATGATCCAGGCAATGATAAAGAAATGATGCAAGTGTGGTTAACACAGGTTCGAGACTTCCATTGGCTGATTTGGTCAGAAAACTATAAATGTTAAATATATTTGGGCAAAATTATGGTTTTGAAAGCTGGGCTCATGGAATCGGAGTTGACCGTTGATTTTGGTAATGTGAAGCACTGGAATGCCCAGGTATCACCAAACCCTTTCTTATAAGGCCATAATCATCAATCCCCATTTACCACGAGTGTGGCTGAGACTTCTTTACGTCTGTTGAGTGCCTTTGTTGTCCTGGCCTTGTTAGTCCTTAACTTGTGTGGGGGTCTCTAGATTAAATTTGACATTAACTACAGTTCTCTATGTCAGATGTCAGTGATTCCCATATTCGAACGTGTGCGTAGGTTTAAGCTCGTATTTTTTGTAATTGTCAAAAAAACAATATATGTGCTGGTCAATCCTATAAGCGACACAGGTGGGTGCCTAGGGCCCCAACTTCGGAGGGGATGCCAGACATACAATCCAGTTTCCTCAGATGGGGGGCACTTGCAGTGAGGCTTGTCTAGGCTGCCACGTTGGCTAGGACTGGTACTGTAAGTCTGTCAAGGTGGTGTGTTCTGTAAAACGGCTGTAACCCTAGTTTGAGGAACCGATTGGTGAGCAGATCATTCACCTAATTGTAATCCTGTGGATATAGAATCATGACGTGAGAAGCAGTTGCTATTTCGTTGTGGGTGCTGTTAAATTGCCTTTCCTAAGAGAGTGCAGGCCTGTCTTCTGCTTTATCTCCGTAATGAATTTCTCATTTGTCTCTGTCTGCGATCCCCAGGTAAGCTGCCATGTGCCTTTTAGCCAGCATGAGTCATGTGTGACCACTGGAGATACTGTGCATTTCCCATCAGCACCGACCTGCATCTTTCCTGGTGGCACTTTTGTGTATCAGACACTAGCTTCCATGCTTATGAACACGACTGGTGATCCAGGTTTGCCTCAGGGTCCCCTCTGATGTTCATAAAGCCTGCATTTCATGTGCGTGTGGTAAAATACTGAGCTGTGGTCAGACATACTGGTCTCCCCATCTTTCTCCTTCTTTGCAGATTACTTGAACTTGCATTAAGTCTCAGATGGAGGTGGGGGATAATATCAGCATTCTTTTGCCGAAAAACATTCTTTTCAGAGTCGCAGTGAATGAATCCCCTGCTCGCTCCCGTGATCGAAAGGTTACCTGCCCCCTTAACATAGCCGTAAGACACTGGCGAGTCGCTATGGATGTTCCTCTTATGAAGTGTGTGGGGAAGCAGACTAATGAAGTGTCTGCCCCACTGGCCACATCGCTTTCTGTGCTCCCCTCTTCATCGTGCACCCTATCTTTTGTCGTTACTTCTGCAACCTATTACGGGTGTACCAATCAATTACTGGCTGCTCATTTCTCTTCTGGGCTATGCCACTGGGATCTGTTTTGGAAAGTAATAAGGATATTCAGCACTTTGAAGAAAGTTGTCTTATATTTATTTATTTATGCTTTTACCCAAAGCACCATAGAAGTGGGCATCAAAGAGAGATGGTCAGCCAGTGACCCGTGAGCTTGGACGCAGCGTATAGCTTATAGCTAATACTCGTACAGCTGTGTTTTTCATTTGAACTTTTATTAAGACAGCACTTTGTTTCTGGTTAATTAATACATTAAGTATGGGTGTACTATTGCATATTGTGCTCCCTCAAGTAAAGTGCTAGCATTTTTTTTCTTTTCAGGGAAGAGCTTCCTAACCTGTATTTTTATTTTTAATGCTTTTAAAATTTGACTGTAAATTCAGGTATTTCAGGGCTTTTTAAAACAGCTTTTAAAAAACCCAGAACTTGTAATTGCTTTAGCCTATTTTTATGTTGGTGTTGTGTGTGGGGCGGGTGGCACTTGCTAGTTTATTCCATGTTAGTCCTCTGTCACAACCATTGCTCCGGTGCTTCATTGTTTTGTTTTTTTTTTCTTTGAGCTCAGTTGAGAAGTTGCTAAGTGAGAAATGCATTCAATCAGCTTAATAAAAACAGCAAGGTTAATCTGGCCCTTCTGGTGTTTTCTAAGTCTCTACAGAGCCTTTCCAAAGGGAAAGCATGGTTCAACAGCTACTCTGAAACCTGCCAGCTAATAATAGGGGTGGTGCATAATTGATGTCAATCATGTGAAGGGGCCACCACTTTGCCCTGAAGTCCACGGCCCTCTTGTTTTAGTAACCCCAAGTAGCACATGGGTGCACAGCCTTTTCTCTTCTGTAGGCCATCTGTTTGGCAGACTCATCCAAGCAAAGGGAGCCTTTGCCTCTGATCCTACAAAGTGAACCCGAGTGTATGCAGTCACACAGGCCCCTCCTCGTGCAGGAGACCCCCGTTTGTCGTCACTTGTGGCTTGAAAGCCCATGGTCCACCATGTGTAACTGAATTATGCATATGGTTTACCCCTCTGTGTGTCTCGTAAAGAATTCATTTGAGTCACTGTCATATTTTTTTTACTGCCTGCTCAGCAGTGTAACCACACAAGGATCACGACTGGTGATCTCACCTGTAAAAGCTGTATAGCTTAATGAGCAAAATGTTTTATTGAGTCTGAAGCAGACATCTTTATCTCCAGTTTGGAGGGTATCACTTTCAACTCAAAACCACGAACTAGCTGCTGAGAAATAGCTGATCATAATGGTAGGGCTAGGGACATCTGAAATCTCATATTTGCCGGCTATGTACCAATGTCAGTAAAAAACAACACCCATAAGCTGATTTTTTATTTTTTTTTTCATTGATAGTTTTTAATAGTTTCTAACTTTTGTAGGGGTCAAGCTACGTCATTGGTAAATGTCTGAGTCAAGTAATATGTGAGATGGTGACCGAGGTGTGTCTGTGTACGTACGGAATGTTTATATGCATATATACTGTATGTACTACATTAATTGATTTTCCCTGCTTAAACCTTAATAGGTTTTCCTGGTGCATGATCTGCACATGTGTATCTGCACGACTGTGTTCGCAACACATCTGAACCTAAAATCACAGGGAGAAGAACCGGTCCCACAAGGGTGATGTTGAGGAATTTTAGGCTCTTAGACAAACATACTGCCTATCTGCAGCTTCTGATTACAAAACTGACTTTTCCAATCAATGGCTTTCGGTCAGACTTCCAGGTGGGAGAATTATCTGGACCCGTGTGGGATTAGCATGTGCTATCTCAGTACTATAGCTAAACCTTTCAGATCCTTCAAATGTAAATACTGAATCCAAGGGTTCTACTTCACTCACTGTGTACACCTAACACAGCATTTATGGGAGGTAGCCTGAGGTATTCAATTGTAGTTGGGTTTTCATGCCATCTCTTTCTTGCGGAGACTTATTGGCAAGTAATGAAACTTATTTTGTTTCTTTGTATGGAATGGTATATGAGACAAATGGCATGGAATGTCAAGTTCCTGGAACTAAAATTGGGGATATGCACTCTCATTTTTGATTACAGGTGAAACGCTTTACAAAGACATGAAGCTGACTTTGTGCTGCTCTGCTGTCACATCAGATTGTTATACATATTTGAAACAAGCCGCCGTGGGATAATCATTTCTTACCAAAGTGTTCCATGATTCTTTGTCATTTTTATGACAGACTATCAACGATAATTTATTTCTTCCCCTTTGTAGATTTAATAATGCTGTCATGATTAACTGAGTATTTCAATCGAAATGCTGAAACTGATTAAGTTCAGTTTAAAATCCAGTTACTTTGCCACATGCAAAGTGTTCATTTTTGCAGGGAGTCCTAAAAGTCTGCAGAATAACTTCACGTGGATCATCAACTTCAATGGATTCTGTGAAGCTATTGTTTGTGTTGCTTTGAAGTAACAATCATTCAGGTCCCAGTAATAGGGTTTTTCTTTCACATTGTTATCTTCATAAAAGGTTTATTCTAGTTAATGTAATACCGTTATTGTTCTCTGGATTTGTGGGGTGAGGAAAAAAATGTGAACAAAAAGATTTTGTAAGTAATGAGACCGTTTCACACAATTCTGTATTTTTCAAGGACATGTGCTATTGACGTTCTGGCTATTCCTTCAGTTGCGATCTAGAGCTGTTGGAAATTGCCGTGGATTTCTGACTTCTGATTAGTGCTCCCACATGAACCACTGGTCAAGGGTAACTATGGGCCTGACCCCTGCATGTTCTTTCTGCTCCAAACACAGTTTGCGTTTGATCTGCTGCAGATGAATGAGCACTTGCCCCAAGCCCATTGCTGTTGTTTTTAATAGGTGTGTGACTATATATGGATAATTTGTTAAATTGACATAAAATGATTTGTGTGCCCTTGTTCCAAGAGATTCTCCAAGATATTTCTTATTGATGAGGCCCTTTTGAATCTTATACCATTTTTTGTACCTTAAATGTTGTTTTCTTTAAGAGTTAGTTTTTACATTTTTCAACTCCCTTGCCTGCATTGTGCTGCTTTTAGACAAAGAGAAATGGGTTTTTGTCATTTATATTTTCCTTCTTGCTTTGTAGAGAGATATTAGAAACATGCATGTGTTATTCCCTTTGTGCTGTTCCAGTGTGCATCACTATGAAGGTGTGCGTCTTAGTACATGCTCAAAAGTTTAGAGAAAGCCCCTTAGGGATACAGCTGTGGTCCGTCTCTGCGTGCTGTAATGCTACCGCACCGCTTTGGCCCACGGCATTTAATTTTAAGATATGTGCTTTCTTCCTCTATAATTGAATGGTTAATATTCTTAATAAATTTTATAGTGTGCTTACTTAATAAGAAAAAAATGTTGAATTATGATGAATATAAAAATTAGGCTAAGTATATTCTGAGTTCACTTTATGGAATGTATATGCAGGTAACTGCTAAGATGAATGTATTTCTCTCAGAATAGTTCAGAATTTTCCTTGCCCCCTAAAAGGCTGCACGGACGTTACCCTGCCAAGAAAAACTACCACGCGTTTCTACCGGCCCTCCATTCTTTTAGAAAAGGAATTAAGGCCTTGAGACTGCACTCTTCTTCTTTTATTTTTTATTTTTGTATCCACAACGCATGTACTCATCCAGGTGTTGCGAACAGGCTGAAGGATGATTAATCATATTTCAAGGTAATATGTCAAGGAATAAGCAAGGTGCATGTGCTAAAATGCTCACTTTTGTGGGTCTTTTTGGACCATGTGAATACAGTATTAAGAAGTGAAAAATATCCCAAGATTTCCCGATCCTTCTGTTCAGTTGATCGTGACGTATAGAGTGTAGCTTTTTGACAACCTCCATACCTGTTTTGGTGGAGATATTGCTGGGGTGTTGAACCTATAATGGATTTCGGTCTGTGGTAAGCTGGGAGCCATCAAAGTGCACATCCAATTTTAATGGAGTCCTCTGCTTGAATAGTACCTGGAACTGAACTTTGATGGTTGAACATTTGTCAGGCCAGTTGTGTATTTGGTTGACAGTCACTGCATCCTACTCTACTGTAGATCTCAGCAGAACATGCCGGACTGAGTCATCAGCATGGAGATATCATGTACTGTCATTGGCATCAACCTGGTAACCAGGGAAAATAGAGAACAGTAGTGATCCTTGGCACTTAGGCCCAGTTTTGTCTCAGGCAGTCACACAGATTTGTTCTACATGCTTGGTGGAGTTTTGCCTCTGCTGTGGATATTTCCAGGTCTGCTGTTGTGTTCCTATCATACTAATGATGGATAACATGTATATGGATTTATTTTAATGTCCTCCCTATGTATTATATACCACTTGAGGAGACTGAAGAGGTGAGACCACAAATTTTAGCACTGTAATTCCTTGTGAACTTGAGAGGGGATTGGATTTGCACCTGCAGTCTTTTCAGGCTTGAGGCACTTTAGGAATCTATTGACATTATTGGATTTGAGTACAATACAGTACTATGGACAGAAAAGGTGGCATTTTACTCAATATCTAGTAGCTGAATCTTCTGCATCTAGTAGCTGGCATTTCTGCACAAAATGCTCACTGGACACTTTTGCTTTGTCCCATGCAGCAGTGTGGTGAATATTATGACAGTGTTGAGTTAGTTAACGGATGTTTCATAACAGGACCTGAAAAGCCTCCGCAATTGAGCTTAAGGTGTTATACATAAGCCTCTTTATGAATTTCATGCTGTCCTTTCTTGAAGCCTGACGAATATGAGTCTGCTTTGGCGAAACCTCTGCTTGCTGGCAGCAGCGTTGTTCGTTTTAAGACTTCAGAAAATGCAGCACTTCTTCCTTGACACTCTCTGTGCTTCTGATCAAACCATGCTTTGTCTTCAGCCTCTCTGCTAGCCATTTTCCCAGGGATGAATCACACCATGTCCTCATAGGTACTGCCAGCGATTTGGCCACATGTCTGTTCAGGAGTAAAACAAAACGTGTTTATATGCAGAGATGAACAAAAGAGTAATTCTCTTAAAAATACATATGCACGTAAATTGAGTGTGGGGGCAGGTTTTCAGAGCGGCTAGAATGAAAGGGGATGACAGGGAGGGGCCAGCGGGCAGACGGGAAGAGGGCTGCCGTGCGAGGAATGAGAAGCGGGCAGGGCAGCTGCTGCCCCCCCCCCCCCCCCCCCCCCGGCCGTGGGCCGCTGCGTCCCCCCCCCCCCCACAACCCACTGCCCACCCCCCCCACTATTTTTTTCGAACACAC
>JAODKE010000020.1:21231355-21255861 GCA_026779605.1 Mormyrus hasselquistii | reverse complement strand
TTATTTCTGTGACCATTGTGAGTTTTTCTTTCATTGACTGAAGGGTACCAACAATTTTGTCCACGTGTGTATGTATTTCCTATTTTGTCAGTGTATACTGTGGCAAGCTTATATTTCTTCAATGATTGTAAGTGATTCACCATTGATTTAGTGGTTGATTGTGTTGACAGTTTTACATTATCCTCGCTGGCTTTAACAGGTAAATAAGGACATGTTTTAAACAGGACGTGTTACAAAGGAGCATTTTTATTCATTTTTCATCATTAGTATTGCCTTTCATTCTGGATCCTGCATGTTCCAACCTTTCTCAATTTTGTTGGGGAAATGTATTATAATTGACTGGATTTGGCCAAATTTCTCATCAACCTAATTATTTGTAATACGTGTTCTTGGATAAATGTTCTCTTCAAATATATATACGGTACATACATACACACACAAACACATGCACACACTTTTTTTGTGGAAACATCTAGCAGTTTTGGCATTACGCTTCAAAAATTACTTCACAGATATTGCTGATAATGTTTATAGAGAATCAAAGAATGTTGCAAATATCTCTAAAATGTTCTTCCACAATTTTGGTCACTAGTGTGTGTGTATGTGTGTGTGTGTGTGTATGAATTTCGATTAATGATGGTACTTGTTATGTCTTTTACAGTTACAGTGACATAAACTTGGATGAATTTAAACACGAGAGAGTGTGGTCGCTGTGGTTCATTTCAAGAATGGGGACAGAGGTGTTTAGGTTGAATTTGACCCATGTATCTCAGAATCTGGAAACTGCCTCTCAGCACCCCTGTCACCTGCCAGTGTGCCATTGAATAAGCCTTCTCACCTGAACGGCTCCAGTATCAGCAGCCGTGATTTATCACTGTGTCACACTGCCGACTGGGGCCATATGCTTGGGAAATGAAGAGCAAGGCCGAACAAAGGCGGCTTTTCACCGCGCCAACTCCGAAAGTGAAATCCAGCAAAACCCCAATCTCTCTTCTCTTCAGAGAGTGCTCTCTGTTTGCGCGAGCTGCGTTTTTTTGATTTTCTCTTTTTCCCACGGCTGCTAGCTGCCGGTTCGGAGCTGCTTCTGGGGGGCTTTTTGGCTACCCAAGCTTCTCCGCCTCTCCTGCTCGAGACCCATCCTGAAGGTGGCTGGTGTTGTGTGGGTGATAAGACCATGTGACCCTGCGCCTGTCAGCTTCTCCTCCCGCTGTAAAAGTGGCAGCGCTGAGGCCCTTCTAATTAACTCCCTTGCAGGTTTTTATGGGGATTTTATTGTCTAGCTTGGGTGGAGTCCCACAGAGGCAGATTTCCAAGCTGAGCCAGCTGACACAGACTTACAGCGGAGCACTCATCATTCCTGTTTATGGCCATCGCTGACTGTCCCCACTTATAACCCTGAGAAACTGCCCTTTTAAAAAGCCGCAATGGTTTTTGCAGCGAACTTCTGCCTGCCCACGTGTTTAAGAATGTAAACAGTGACGGTCTGTGTTGGTTCTCTCCAGCATGTTGTTTAAATACTACACTAAGCAGGTGGCAGGAGGTTGGTGGGTTATTACTGGATGTAAGGAGATCACACAGATCAGCCACTAACATACAGAGAAAGGCTTATACACTGTTTCTTTGACCAAGGAAAGCAATAAATTTCTAAATCTTTTACACTTTCTCAAACAATGAATCATACATAGGGAAGTGGTATTTATTGGTTGTATAACGCTGACAGTGCTATTTTTTATTGAGTGTTTTGGTAAAGATTAATGCTTCACTGCTGGCATATTCCATATAATTTAAATAAAAAAATGAGAAGCCAAAGTCTCTAGTAATCTTTAGTAGGAAATTGTTAAGTCTTCAGTTTGCTGTGATCAAAAGTAGGATTGTAAACTCAGGGATTTTTGCCTGTCCACTGTTTTTTTAATGGTGAAAACAACATTTTTTCCCGGTAGCACTTGCTATACATGCACCATGCTGCAAAATGACCACTGAGTAGCAGGCGGATGAATCGGCCAGTAAGCCCTCACATGCAGGGAGCTCTGTGTGAGAGAATCTGTTGTGGATATGTAGAACCCACAACTCTGACTATATGAACAGCTGAGCAGTGCTTGTGAAACAGGAATCGCTGGCAAAATACAGCACGGTTTTGACTTAATATGTTGCCAAACAGTGCTTTGTTTGTTTGTTATGCTTCCCCAACGTGCTTCCCATTTTATCCCCGAGAGGCCAGCAGATGGGTGTTCCTCATCACGTCAAGTTTACATCCATTTTGGCGGTTCTGTAATTTACATCACAGTTAGACGATCAAACTGTTAGTGTAAATCTGCCATTTGGAAAAATGTGGGAAACAAATGAGCAGAGCATGAATATGACAGACTTTGTGTCTGTTTTTGAGAGGCAGAGTAAATCCAAGTGATGACACGACCGTCAGCAAAGCAAAACCTTAAAAATACTTTGTGTACCCTATACCTGGCCATGATGCAGCAGTGTTTCCCCTACCATTATATTATGGGGGCACTCCGCCCCCCCATCAGCACCTCCTGCCCCCTCTTGAAGGTCAAGTTAATTGTATTTTATTTTATTTTATTTTATTTTATATATAGCGGCAGATCACAAAAGAAGTCATTTAAGGTTACCTTTCCTATAGAACAGATCTATACATTGTCCTTTTATTAAACAAACTAAGTAGCCTTATGTTATTTATCTTATTTACACAACAGTTTGTCATTTTTGTCTCTACATGGTCACACGTTTACAATTCTCCTCTGCTCACTTTATCGCGTATGGGGGAGTTCTGCCCTGATGCACGTGCACAGGCACGTGTGCACGCACACAGGTGAGCACACTCCCACCAGCGGACAAAGAGCGTGCATCAGAAAATGCGACGCGTCAACCACCTGAAAAGCAGATAAAAATATCTGCATTTTTTAAATGCTCCCAAGGTGGTGAAGATGGCAACACTCCGTCTGCGAGTAGCAGCTGGAAGAGCTTTCCAATTCCGGGTCCAAAAACAGAAAAGAGCCCAAGTGCTGTATGACTGCTGTCATTAAAAGAACACCATGAATCCTGTCTGTGTCCATCTGCCCCCCCACCCCGAAAGGTGTTAACCTAGGGGAAACACTACGCAGTATATAATAAGACTGGTCTGCATGCTTCTGTGCAAGAGCGCTAACTCAGAAATGAAAATGGCTGAGCAGGTTTAGCCGCTTTATTTGATGACGATTTGCGCTTTACTGACTGGTGGCTCTCAGCTGGCATTTTACAGCCTCTTCGCGAAATATCCATTGGCATGTGATTTCGCAGCACTGAGATGCTGTGAAGTGTTGCTCGCATAGAACATTGTTGTGCTTCCTCTTACCTACCTAATTTCATTAATTTCATTAAGTACTACCCACAGAAACCCACTCAAGTCATCAAACCTCATTTCATTCAAAGATGGTTTTATGTCGCAGGCCCTATGAGCCAAACTATATTTTTTATCCACCATTTGCTGTGGATGTGCATGTGCACACTTCAGGGATCACTAAAGCAAAAATAGCAACAAGCTTGTCCTGAATATTTGACACAGGTTCATTATGAGCCCCCCAGGTAGTTTGGTTTCTAGGGAAACGGGCTGGGTTGTGTGTGTGTGTGGGGGGGGGGGGGGTTGAAAGATTCATGCACATTCAAGTTACAGGGATCACAGGCATCTAGATGATTCCCGTGTGAGAGGCTGCTTAACTCTAGAGCACCTGTGACCCCTTCAGAGCAGTGTTTAAACAGGACTTAAGACCCTGTGCCTAAATGCCTTTATGCTGGGCAGTTTGTGTTATTTGACTTGGAGAAGATCCTTGGCAGAGCCTGGCGATTATGACCGCTCTGTGTTTAATTCCCTGTGCATGAGGCCGACATAGAATGCCCGTTATTAGGGTTATAAATCACACACTGTATGATACAGACAAAAACAAAGGCATACTGCTTCAAGTCTGCCTTAAAATGTGCAACACGATGCAGTGTGTCACAGTGATAAAACAGCTTTTCATCTCCAGTGTGGCAGCTGTCAACCTTTGACGTTGACCTGAAAAGATGGCATGTACATTAGGGCTGCCAAGATTCAAGAAGAGTTTGCAGTGAGTGCAATCAGGAACATTTTTCACTGGGACACCTTCAGTAGGACACAGCACCAGTGATCGGGGGCGTCCTGGCTGAGATTAATCGGCAGTGTGCTCGCTGGATCGATTTTTATCTGTTTGTTAAAATAACAGTCCTTTAGAGAGGCTGTTCATGTAATGCAGAGAAGTCCTAATAATTACTGCTGCTGCCTGGCATCTATCACAGTCCTGAGTCCCGGAACAGGAACTGAGAATTTGAAAGTACCAGTGTCAAGGGTGCACAGTTTGGCTCTAACTACTTCTGACTTTGATTGTCGTTTTCACATAAAGATGCCTTTTACAGAAAAGGTATATTCAAATAAACTCAAATTTTATGTTCTTTTTCCATGGGGAAATTTATTATTTTCAAATTGTCATACTTTATTACACCTTCCGTCTTCCTTCTCATCCTTGTCCATGCTAAAGGTGTCCTGGAGCCAATCCCAGGCAGCATCAGGTACAAAGCTGAGGTCCATTGCAGGGACACACACAGTCATACACTAATGGCAAATTTGAGATACCAGTTAGCCTGACTGCATGTCTTTGGACTGTGAGGGAAAACCCACACAGCTCAGGGAGAAGGGAAACTTCACTCAAATACCCACCAATCAGAGAAGGCATCTGAACCCCCAACCCCAGAGGTGGGAGGCAATCATGCTACTCACTCTGCCACACATATTTTAATATGGTGATAATATTTTGCTATCATATTATTATTAACATTTCATAAATTTGATGCGAGGGAAGCTTTCAGTAACCTGTGCGTGCTCAGCCTTGCTGTCATGTTTCTGCCATGTTCACTTGTGCGCGGTTGTGCCTTCGTGCTCACCTGTGAGCTCCACTTCACTCTGGTAGGCTGACCCCTCCACCGGCCTTCCTGCCCACTGCGGTCATGAGCCACGAGGGTGTGCCTGCAGGTTCACACCTGGACACTTGCCATGGCAACACTAATTGTGCCCCTTAGGCCCTGGCCATGGCGTAGTACAGTTGGCACCCCTGTTTTCAGCTGTACTCGTCACATGCAGAAGTTAATTTTTCATTTTGAAAGGTCTTTGCACTTAAAAACAAGCTCGAGGACCATAAATCTGTAATTCATCCTCATACTGTATGTCAGCCGAGTGATGTGGCCCCTGTGCCTTGGCATTGGTGGCCCCATCCCTTTAATAACTGAATATTTCCCAGGGTTTGTGAATCAGGACTGCTAACTGAAATAGAGCTCGGGTGAAGCTGTGCGGTGGCTGCAATGTTTGAAGCATCCGGGCACTGAGGGTTTGGCAGTTAATTGAGTTGGACGGCAGCCACTGTGTGAGCTGGAGAGGGAGACAGAGCTCTTCCAGCACACTGCTGGTGTGGGAAGGCAGTGTCTCTCCCAGCACACACATCACACACTAAGTGCTCTTGGCAGAAAAATATAAACCTGTCTGTTAATGTACAGCATTATCCTCCGCTGGAGCAGCACAGCGAGGGCTCTCTTATGGGCTTGGGCTCTTTCTCCTAGGGAGGTTCTGCGTTCTGGAAAGGGACCCATTTTTGCAGTCACATGCAGGATGGCCAGGCATTCTAAGGGTGCACTTTCCACCACACCGACCAAGACTGAGATTTACCGTGGTGCTTTACTGTCTCTCTCCAAGCTCTCCAAGCTTTTAGAAGCACCCTATAGCACAAGTCTTTCCGGTACCTTCCATTTTTGTCTTGGTTGTGCAACCGGCAGGTCTTTCACTGGCAAGTCCACGGGAGAACCGTGGCCGCTCCGGGGTTGCCACAGCAACAGCATGTTCTTCTATAATTGTGTTGTTGTTGTCTGCTGTTTGACTTATGACACCAGAAACCACACTGAAATCTTCAGCCTCAGGTCTCCATGCATGTGAGGTCCACCATGGATGCCTTTATCTGCAATTAATTTGTATAGAGATGGTAGCAGGTGTATTGGATGCTCGCTGCAGGTTTGTAATTCCTCCACTGTAAAAGTTGGACTGCTCTTACTTTCCTGCCCCCTCCTTAAATCCTCTGGAGAACACAACCGGCACTGTCCAGTTCATATGAACTGTTACTATAGCTGGTAATGGGTGTATGGCTGGTGGTATTGGATTACTCTTACAAGTCAGGCTAGCCAACAAAGATTAGCCTCTCTAGTTTATTGAATTTTAATAAAAAGTTATTTAACAATATAATATGTACCATGTTGCACTACATCAAATTGTAACTGATTATGTGATGTGCAATGTAGAAATACATTTGGTCTTCTGTAACAAGTTCCTCTTAAGAGTCCTGTGCTTAGAATAGCTTCTGCCTGGTGCAAGTGCACGGAGTCTTGTGAACTTTGTGTTCCTGAATTCATATTGCAGTGAGCTGTTGCTTTCCTGCTGATAAACAAGGAAAGAACTACATATGTTGTCTATTTCCAGTGAAGAATAAACATAGTTTAGTCCTGAGTGATTTAAAATCCTGCCAGTGCAGCTGCTTGTGAGTCTTTTCTCTTTATCCATCCTCGATTCAAATGAGGAGGACAGACCTGGTTATCTGTGATTGCCTTGTGTGGTACAGCAGTGTAAAGTATACTGTACTTCTGATCTGTGTTCCCCTTTAAGCAGACATGCTGAATTTTAAGGAATCTATTCATTGCACTATGAAGTTGACTCTTATTGCACAATCAGTGCATAATAGTATAAAATAGTAGTATTAAATAATAAGAGAAACATGTTTAACCTGCATGTTTGGAGCTGTGTGTGTAACGTGTTTATGTAACTGGCTGTTGAAGTTATTGTGCTGAGTGTTAGTATGGTAATGCAGTTTTATTCACTACTTGCCCAGGGTTTCAATCATTAAGTTTTCCCAGCTGGTTATGGATGTCTTTTGGGAAAAAACACAATGTCTAACCTGGATAGAACCACTGTCAGAGAGAATTACCTGTGAATTTATCAATTGTTACCTAAGTCACTGTGTTCAGGGCAGCTTGTATTTCCTGTGGTGATATAAAAGTGGTTTAAAAATTTAAAAAGCTGGGTCTCAGGGTCCTGCCTTGTTCTCCGGTGGTATAACACCACCTTAGGATGGGTGAGGTGTATGCTTTAGCCACATTAAAATTCAGTCTGTCAAGGATTCAGGCTGCTTGTGTTTCGCCAAGTTCTGTGGCATGGGGGTTATATCTGAGAAGGAAAACGCAAACATTAAAGTAGAACAAGTTTTAGGAAAAATTAATGTATGCAAAATAAAAATGCACTTGGGGGAAAAAGACTGATTTAGTATTTCTGACCATTTTAGCACAGTCCCTGCTAACATTGCCCTTATCATGCACTTTATTAGTACTTGTCATGATCATGCTGTGACCCTCTCAGTAAAAGTGCTTTTTTTTCCTGGATGGTCGTCCCTCCTGACTTTGCTGCTCCCATTCCGGCTGTGTTAAATGATGTGGGTTTCTTCTGCCAGGCCTCTGTCTGCCCATGCAGCCTCTCCAGCTGAAGCCACACTGAGCTCCTTTACAGGGTTCATTGGAACTTCTCTGGGAGACCCTTCCCTTTGAAAAGTAAAGTAGTCTACGACCCCGCAAAGTGATATTGCCTATTTGTGTTCATGCGTGCTGCTCTGTTATTACCCGGCAATGATTTCTGTAAGTACTGTGCAGTCCTCAGAAGATCCTCTCATCTCTCTTACTGTAATTATGTAATCTCCTCTATCTGCTGTTCGCTTTCCCCAGGCTGTATTTATATCCCGTATAAAACCCGTAATTGCCGGGTTGTATCGAAGACGAGTCGTAGATGCGCTTGCAGCCTCATGTGCATATATATAAAGCGAGAGCAGGGGATTCTGAGTGGTGTCAGAATCCACAAGAGTTTCTTATTGTACTCTCTTGCTATCATAACTATGAGACCTCCGGTCACATTATGTTATTGCATTCGGAGGAGGTTAACAATAATACGTTACAGGTATGTCATGCGCTGTTTAACGACAGCCCCTCAGCCATCACAGGTATGTCATGTGCTGTTTAACGACAGCCCCTCAGCCATCACGCCCGTCCTTGTGGGTCTTGACATTTCATTGGACTGGATATTAACCCGTCATTTTATTTATTTGGGTTAGCAAGTTCCTGCAACATTTGGGCGTTAAGGACCTTGTTCAACCTTCTCCATAACAAGAAATCCTGTGTTTTGGTTTGCACTGTTATTATCCTGTTCATCTGGTTTACAGTCCAGGGTCATTGTGAGTTTATATGAGGGAACACTCTGGGTGGGATCCAATGTTCGTCATTTCAGGTGAAGAAACAACAAATCGAGACCAAGATTTTGTTTCCACCAAACAAGCGACTGTGACTCTTTATACTCAACAGGTTGGTAGAAACAAAATCTTAGTCTGGACTTGTAGTTTCTGGACCTGAAATGTCCAATGCTTCTGGGATCCAAGAAGCATTGGTCACACGTTTAAGAAGGTCTAGAAACGTGCACATAAAGGCCAAAGAAATGTCAGTTTGCTTAAGCTGGAGTTCCTGGGCTGTGCCTGTGTGAGGCTCTCATCCCTGGGACAGTGGAATGTCTTGCACTATGTAAGATCTGATATGCCTCATTTTGCATAACGGATCAGAGCGGTTGGTGTGAATATGCCGCAAAAGCCCTCTCTGTAGATTAGGCGTTTGACCTGGGAGCTCTAAGTAAATCCGCTATCAGACACTGGCACTGCGCTGCACTTTTGAGATGCCCCCAGCTGCGATGCCTTGTGATCGTCAGGATTATAGATGGGTTTCGTACAACAGAGGGCAAAAAACACTCATTGTTTTTTTGGCACAATTGAAAAAGCACCCAAATTTGTTTTGCGAAACCCCAGAAACCTGGGGAAAAAAAATCAACAGAATGCCACAACTCTCCTGTTAACACCTTCAGCCCTCTCACTAGGAGGAAATGAATACAGCCCATGAGAAAACACGGCCTGCAGGCTGCAGAAAGGCCACGGATCATATCCTGGCTTAAAAGTCTATATATTAAAGCAGAGATCACTTTCCTTCCAGTTTTCTGCAAACCCCAATAAATAAGCTACCCTTTGTGAGGCTTGCAAACAGCCTGATCTGCTCTCATTTCTTATCTTCTGATTAATGCCACGATGTCATTTCTTGCACTTGATCCGTCCACTCCACCCATGTAACCAAGCTCCTTTTGTGTTTTAATCTCGGAGTTAAAGCCAGCGTTGTGTAAATGCTGATTGGGTCATTAATTAAAGCGTGCCTCGCTGGCCTCCAGCTTTCAGCATCTTTCCCATCCTGCAGCAGCTGTTTAGTTTGCAATCTTGCATCACTCCAGCGGGAAGCCGTAACAGCCTTTCTCTCACATTGTTCAGCACCTGCATCTGGAACGTTTCTCTTTAGATGCGGTTAGATGGGGCTAGATGGGGCATAACTTTGTTTTAGAGCAAGGTTGCGGCAGAATGGTACAAGCAGACCTCTACACCTGCCCTGTCAGTGGGGATGTAAATGTTTTCTCCATATGACTTATCAGCCCTGAGGCATGATGCCGTTCTGTTGTCTTCATGGACAGCAGATGTACTTAGGAAGTACATTTAGTCGACAGTGTGTCCATAATTAATGCTGATGACTTATTGATTATTATGTCTGAGAACTGCTTCCAGTAGAAAGTGACATTGAAGTGTACTTTGCACTGTACATGAGCCTTTTCTGGATCATTAAACAGCAGTTTGTATTTTAGCAATCACATATCTTTGGTTTGAGTGCTTTGAGCAGAACAGCATCTCCAGCCTGGGTCCCAGCTTCCCACAACATGCACCTTTGTCCTTCGTGGCTCGTTAAGAGACGCAGAAGCCTGCGGCTATGCAAGATTATTCATAATGGACTCCGCAGCGAAAAACATGCTTCACTTATTGTAAATAAAGAGGATTTATTCAGCAGAAATTTATATTCTATAAGGTCATGTCAGTTGGCATTTCTTTACTTTCTCTGAGTGTGAACTATACAAACACTACAGTGTGAGTGGGTGTGCGGTAATCGTGTTTTCAGTGTGGGTGACATCACACGGTTTGTGGGTCAGGGTTCTGTGGCCCACACGATGGGTCCTGGGAAGTGGAGCCTTGACTGGACTCAGAGGGAGGCCACTGGGCAGGACGCCAGAGCATAGAGGCAGAAGATGGTTGCTGTTACCACTGACAATGCCTGCTCAGCCCCTACCAGCCCCATATGTAGCATGAGAAGTTCCAAAGTTCGCACTGGGAGATCTGCATTGTGGCGCCTGATTAAAGGTAACTTATTACGGTTTCTCATGTCAGAACAGGCTGTCCATGCAGACAAGCTCACAGCGATGTGGTTATATATGGCAATGATTGGATGCAGAGCTCATGTAGTCTGCCTGTGAGCCAAAGGTAATTAGCCGCAGTGTGATAGTTTGAGTTAAAAATAGTCCCTCTGCTGCCTGATATGGGGGCTGATCTCAAACATGCAGGCTTTCATTTGAACGACTTTGTTCTGACCGTGCTGCATCACGAACACACCATAGTAAAGCATTCAATTCCGCAGTTTGTGGGGTCACTATACTCTAGGTCCAGCACAACAATGTTGCTCAATATGAACAAATATTGGGAATGTAGTGAGCAGTGTTTTCCCTTCATGCTGTTCTACTGCTAGACATCCCGTTTTGCTAAATTACTGAAAATTGTTAAATAGTTTCTCCTTTTGATATAAAAAGTTAGGAAAGTTACCTGTAAAACACCAGTGTGTCTTCCATACACTAGTGGATGATACAGTAAACCTCATGTATCCACTATGAAGTCACTGTTCAGGTCTTAATAGCAATCAGCTCCATCATCTTAACCTCAAGTATCAGATTGTCTCATTGTTTATGTTGTAGGTCTTTGGTTTTGGCCCTCAATCTTTTTTTTACTGCTGCTGTTACTTAATGAGCCAAAGTTTTTCATGTGTTTATTCTGTTCTCTCGTCTTGCTCCTACTTTCTTGTAATGCCGGACATTTGTGAAATCCCTTAAATATCACATGGAAATTATTTCGCATTGTTATTAGAGATGGGCGATCCACATTTTTTCAGTTCCGATCTGATTCCGATGCACAACAGCCGATACCGATACAGATTATGATACAAGAGCTCTTTCTACTTTGTTATACTTTATATATTATTTTTTTAAGCTAATAAATACAGATGGAAAAAACGTATGATGAAAAAAATTTAATTAGGCTACTAGAAACATACATAATGTATTGTTTCTTTTAAGTGTTTTTGAGGCATTTGCAGTTTTATGTGAATATCTTCAAAGCAAGGACACACAAGTGGCGAATGCTTAAAATTTGAACAGTTTTTCTCCCATTGGTGTGAGCGCTGTTATACTTTTGTTGCGATGGCAGCCCCTCTTGTAGCACAAGCTGCAGTGAGTTCGCAAGACAGTCCAGGTTAGCGACTCCCAAATCATCCATTGCTTTGCTTTGTCTCGCAGTTGCGTGCGCTTTGTTAAATGGGACTGCCCATAAAACGGTCTTCCCACCACTCAAAGGTTTATTTTACATACAGTAGATTGCAAATCGCTGTTGGTTTCTGTTAAAAGCGTATAATACTGTACTCCCAGATCGCCACGCTCCTCGTACTGCAAAGGGTATGCCTATGACGTCACAGCAGGCGGAAATCACTGTACTCACATCCACTGAGTACTGTAGCAAAAAAGACTGAGGGGCAGCGATAGCATTAGATTTGAATGCCGCAAAAAAACACATGTAAAATGGGAAAGAGCTGCCATGTGATTGATTGCTAAAAACTAAATAATTCCCACATGGCTGATACCCGATCTGTCAAATCGGTCTGGATCGGCGCAGATACCGATCCAGATATCGGTATTGGTGCATCTCTAATTGTTATTTATCTGTGCATCTTTCACATTCTGTCTTTTGTTGTGATAAAACTTGACTTGATGGTCAAGTTTACCTGCACAGCACTGTAGGAAGCTGTACCTTTACATATCATGGGCAACGTCTGTCCAACCCAACCCTTTGTGTCTCTACCCTGTTTGACCAGCAGGTGTCACTGGCCATCCTGCCCTTTCACTTCCTACTAACCCTTGTGTGTTCCCCTGCTCCCTGGACTGGTGCATGGCTCAGAGGGTTGAGTGTGGGGCACAGAGGCTGTAACCCTACAATCATTAGCTCAAAGCAAGTGTCACCTTTTATTGACTTTTGTTGTTTGTAGTTATTTTGCTTCTCTGTTTGGTTTGCCTTGTTTGTGTCCTGTGTGCTTTTAGTTTTCATTTAGTGTATTCAGCCCTCTGTGTTTCATATTTTTGGTTTGTTAAGGTTACTTAGTTTCATGTTCATTTAATTATAACCTGTCGCACCTGTTCCTTGTTTTCGCTGGTGTTCCTCTGTATTTAAGTGCTTGCCCTCCTGTTATTTGCTGATTCATTGTGTTCAAGTTACTGTGTGCTGTTGCTGCTCTGTTTGGTTTTTCTAGTTCTGCCCCTTGTGTTGCTTATTGGTATTTTTGTATAGTAGTTAATTCTAGTTTCCCCCATTTGGTTTTGACTCCACATGGTCCGTTTGTTTGTGGTTTACCCAGTGTCTTCAGTTTCCCTAATAAGTCCCCTTATCTTGGAGTTTTTAAGTAACTTTTTATTCCCCGCCTGTGCTATGCTGCGCCCTAAAATTGCCATACTACTGATGATGTCAGTGTATCATCCAATGCCGGATAATAAATATTGTAGAATCTATGTATGTCTTTCTGTGACATAATAATCAGAATCAGAATCCTTTTAATCACCAAGCAAAAAAGTACCAGGAGTTTGTTTTGGTGCATAAACATTCAATCAAGACAAAAGGTTAAAAAAAACATTAAACAGAGAAAATAAACAAACAAAAATAATAAATAAAAATAAAATAAAGATATAAACAAGAGTACAAATAATAAACATGTAGATGTACAGTATATGTCAACGTAAGGCAGCCATACAGTATGCAAGCTATTTTGTACCTCACTGCAGGGAAATTGCTCAGTACACTTGTAAGAATCCTGAAGTGTCGTGCGTGTTGGAGAGAACTAAGGTGATCCTGGAGTAATAATAAAACAATAATCAATAAAATAAAGCTCACTTGACTTGCTATGACTTGAGTAGCGCAGAGTATGTTCTGGGACATCCCATCCCAGAAGGGCTGCAGGAGGAGATTGTAAGGGTGAAGCACAGGTGGTCAGCATCTGCTCAAGCAGCTGCCCCCCAGGTCACAACGTGTGTCTCAGATGTGCGCGTCTGGACAGCTGCTTGGTATCTAACAAATAGGCCATGGCTCATATTGGATGCCAAAGAGATTTTAGCTGTTTCCCCAGTGTTAACTGTTCACTGGCCCACAGTAGTTTTGTCGGCTTGTAACAGAGAGTATCCATACTCTTCATTATATGGAGGAATTTTCTGGCATTGAAAAACACACACGCACACCCAGTACGATGCTGACCACCCTGCAACTGTGTGCCCCTCGTTTTGCTGGCAAAGATCATTCTGGCCTTTTGGTGACTTTTACTATATCCAGACTTGATGACATTCGCATTTCAGTTTAGGGACTTCGGGTTTGTAGTATAAGACAAGGGAACACGGTTATAAACTGGGTGTTAGGCAATACAGCAGTCCAGTAATGCACCAGCAGATGTCTGCGTCCCCATCTAAAGAGGAATTAATATTGTCTACCTCTCTTCACCTGCTTTGCAACTTTCCAGTCATCAATGTGAATCTACACTAATCCATCGTCCCGGTCAAGGTTCACGCAGGACAGCCAGCAGTCATGCTTGACTGGGTTTGGCCGAATAGCTGTCCTCACCAGCCACTGTCCTGGAGTCCATTTGGATGGCGGGGTATGCACTAACGAGATTGATTCCTGGTGTCTGGCTGCCCTTTGGACTGAAACAAAGGCTCGCCTGTGGGTATCGGTAATCCATGTAATACAATTAAAACAGGGCCATGGTGCAGAAGGCAGAGATGGGTCCCCCTCGGAAGGACACCAAAAGGTATGGCGTGTGGAACACTGACTCCGTAAATATCTTGGACAGTTCTATCGAACCTCACTGCAAAGTCAAGGCATTGTCATCCACCACTGGCCAAGGGAACCCAGCTAGTTCTATTACCATATATCACTGATTGTGATATATGTGAATTAATTTTTTTTTTTTTTTTTGCATTTTTTTTTTTGAAGGAAAGTGATAGGGAAGCTAATTTACGCAGCATCCACTGGGGTGGTGGTGGGGGACACACACAAGGACAGTCAAAGCGTCTTTGAAGAAGAATGGCTTTCATCTCCCTGGGAAAGAGAGACTGTCTTGGTTGCGCCCACCGGGTGGCATGGGAAAGAACAGCACAGTATAGAGCGAGCCGAGCTGCAGCCAGGAAGACTGCTGAAGCTTAAGCCCCTGCCTGGCACACAGGGACTCCGCTACGCAACAGCACAGGAAGGCATGCTGGGAAATTAATCAGGAGCACACCGAGGCTGCTGTTGCAGGTCGGAATCTTATGGGTGGGCAAGATAGACATGCCAAGACCTTTAAGGACAGACAGGATGTAGCTCAGAAATGACGAATATAAATCAACCTGCCTGAGTGTGCTTGATCTATCCTCCTGTCTGCTCAGATCTCTCTCCTACTGTTTGTCCACCTGGACCTCTGCGAGTGCTGGAGAAATGACCAACAAAAGTGGATCACAGGGGAAGTGGGGGGGGGTGGGGGGGGATATGACCCAAGCTGTTACAGTATAATGCTGAGGTTGTGGCGGCACGTGGTAACTATAAGGACCTATTGCAGTGAGATTGCCCCTGGTCGTGTTCAGACCATGCCCCCACAACCACATCGTCACCTTCAGCAAAGTACTTAACCTGATTGATTCAGTCAGTGATTGATAGCCAGGCCTGTGTTTCAACCTCTCTAGATAAACAGCAAGTGAATAATAATTTTCAGGGGTTCATGGTGAGGGAGAGGTGGAAGATTCTGAGAGGGCCAGTGTAGAGCCTGCAAAGCCGGGGAGACTGTGGTCATTAGGCTAAAGATGTAGGACGCTAACCAGGCCTGTGGTCAGCTGCTGCACTCTCTCACTGCAGACTCACCCTGTACATGTATGTTCTAAACCTGCTTTAACTTGGAATTTTCATCTCCTGAGAGGTCACAGAGGTTCCTGGGAGGCTCCTAGTCTGTCTTATGCTGCAGGAGGATTCAGTCCTTTCTTTGTAGTGGTTAGGACATCTTCAAAGTGGCCAAGCCACGCTCCATCACAGCAGGTGGCCTGGTTCTCATAGAAAAGCACAGGGTGCGTCCAGTCTGGATTACACTCAAAGCCTGAGTTTACCTCCTCAATGCAGCGTCGCTCCATTATGCTTCCTGTGAACCAGGGTAATGTTGCATTTTTATCAGCAAGCGCACTGAAAGCTGGAAATCCCCTAACCACGGGACAGGCTGCTGTGGAATTCCCATCATTGTGAATTAAGTGCCCCCCCCCCCCCTCCCCACCCACCCGATTACACAACGAAGCTTGACTAATGCAATCGCCTTGAAAGGCTTCCCATGCACTTCACTGCCGTCCCACGTACTGTTATTGTGCACTGTTATACTATATTTTGTAAGGTTACATTGTAGGAGAGGCCCACTTTGTCTCCTTGTTGCCTTTGGGCAAAGCAAGACTTTTTGGCAAAAGCAAGAGCTATTGAATAATTCTGATTATCCTCTCTGTTTTGAATTATTTTTTTATTGAAAACAGCTTCTGACAATTTTTGACAATTATACATTTTGCTGAAAAATATATTAAAAAGCAGTTTTTGGTTTAGCTAATAAAATTAAATATATATGTGTTATGTGTTTAAATCAGGCTTCTAGTTTTTGTACTAAAAAAGGACAGTATAGGGGTTTACTAGATGTACTAACATGGGTACAAAAAATGACAGAGCAGGGAAAAACATTGACACAGTCAGGACACACGTCCGGGAAATGAAATTAGCCCGGGGAAGCAGTACCCCCCCTCCCAGACGCATTTCCACAACACCAAGGCAGTAAAACTTCAGTCTAGACGCTATGGGCAGGCTTGGGTATTAAATAAGCCACACATTCCCGCCACCCCAGCGATGGAGGCGGAATGAGAACCGTCACCTCTGGTGCTAAATCATGATTTACATGGCAGGGGGGACACACCAATCCAATCCTGTACAGGACACATGGGGAAGCTCTACCTCCAGTGTGTGCAAGTTAAGGTAGAAAGACACAATTGTCAACAATATATATGTTTTTTGTGTCAGTTGTCCTCAAAGATATGTTTTCTTATTGTTATGTGCATTTGTGGAATTTTAACACTGACAGCGGATTTCCATTTTCATGTAGAAGGCAAAAAACACAATTGGTTTTCAAATAGACGCACAATACAAGGAGAACTCCCCACAAGAGATGGCCAATAGCCTCTAGCTGATGCTAGGGCAGAGTATCATGCCTGTTCAGTACAGAGCCACTCTGCAATGCTGCCATTAATTTGGTGTGAGTGCCTTTGCTGAGCTGCCGATTAGACGATATCAGTCTCCAAAGGCTGCCATAACAAGGCGCACGGTCTCAAAAAATGCCATTAAATATTACTTTAAAAACTATATACACACATCCACATTAGCTTAAAGGACATACACTAGCATTAACGTAAAATTATACACACACATCGGGATTAATGTGAAAGTATACACACACATAAGCGTTAACAAGAAAGAATACACCCATCAGCATTAGTGTAAGAGTATACACACGTTGACGTTAACGTGAAAGTATACACACACCTCAGCATTAAAAAAGTGTACACACATCAATATAATAAATATGGCGGTGGTTTCACTCAGTTTATAGACTCTAATGCTTATACAGCTTTGGGTGCATGGATGACTTGGCACACATAAGAAAATATTGTGTTTCATAATTTAGGGAAACCTTTAGATTCTTTTCTTTTGTGTCTTTTTTCATTTATCATAATTGCATGTGGAATACTTTTATTTCGCAGGCGCATTTGTTCATAATGATACACGAGTGAGGCAGATAATACATCACAATCATAAAGCTGTCAAGAGCCAACTTGGGTACAAACTTCTAGTGGTTGTCTAGTAACAAGCGCTAATAGTTATGAGAACAACAGCCGTACTGTACAAAACACCATAGAATCAAATATCCGGAAAGTTATTCCAATGTATAACATCAGGAGAGTCTAGAGACCAGAAGTTAAACATTCAGTCAATTTTGGTCTGGATTTTTACTTTCTGGACCTGAACTTTGCACCTCCCCTAGAAGTCCAAAGGCAAAATACAACACTGCGTTCGGTAGTTGTCAGCTGAACCATTTAACTAGAACTGTCAAAATGGCCAGATGTTAAGGATGGTCAGTGGTAGTATGGGGTTTAGGTCATTCGTTTTCAGAAAAGATGTGCTTAGCCATTCCTTGAGGGCTGTGTGGGACTCCAAACCAGATTTACTCAGGTAGGAAATATGCATGAAAACCATAGATTACGAGATTGTTTTCATGAGGTGGAGGAATCAATAGGTGGCATGCGATTGCTGTCCATAGAGGGTGAGATGAACTGGAGGGTCTGATGAGTGACTTGATGCTGTTCTGTCGACAGTCCTGAAAACAGTCCTTAATGACTTGGACTGGATTCTAGAAAACTGGTAGGCTTGACATGGAAAGCAATGTGCTGGGTCTTTGAAAGATTCAGCTATGGATGGCGATTGCTCATCTACCCAGTGTCAGTGAGAGACACAGAAATCTGAGCCAATTATTTGGTGTCCTCTGGAGGCAAGGTGAGATAATTACCACTGAATGTAATCTACGTAGTAGCTTTGGGAGAAAATGTATGAATGAATGATGGAACCTATGAGACGATCAAGAACTGAGACTTGAGTTATTTTTTTATTTAACTTAGATACAGGATTTACCTAAGAGATTCAGGCCACCTCAGGAGGGTCCTCTAGATGCCAGGATCTGACAATTCACTGGCTGCGGCTCCAACAGAATGAGAACCAGTGCCCTACCTCTCAGAGCATCCCCTACAGTTAGGAGGACAATTACAATGGAGTGTGTGGCTTTCAAGCTGGTTATTCTCTGCTTGTAAGTCAAAAACTTATACAGAAATGAGAGGACTGGTCTGTAGTTGTCAAGTGTGGGCAAAGCAGTGGAATTACTTAAACCTGTTAATTGCAGTGCACATGCACCAGTCAGTGATGTGTTCATGATAATATTAGTAAGTACTGGAGTGGGTGTGGGAGAGATTGATACAGTAGCTTGAAGGAGAGGAGAGGGTATAAAATTGGGGGACAGGTGGTGAGGAGGAGCTTGGAGAAAGTGTCAGTGAGAGGGGCAAGTGAAGAAGGTGCGGGGCTGTGGGAGGGGTGTATATGAGTGCTGGGTGCAGAGGATATGGGGTGCCAGGGGCTGCTAGCAGTCAGTGTGCTGGGTGGAGGTAGAGAAGTGAGGAGTGGTACAGGGGGGAGAGCATCTGGGGAGCTGGTGATGCTATAATGGTAGTAGGCGGCTTTAGCAGCAGTGACGTTAGCTGGGAAAGATGATGAAAGTGATTGATTCCTAAGCAAGTCTGCAGGGTTTCATGTGATCCACCACTTCCTGTTGGCCCTACTGCACTGTGTCTGTGATGTCGAAGAGGTCAGGGGAGAAGTGGGCAGAGGCTACCGTGGCAATGAAGTGAGAAAGAGGGAAGGGCACCCTGGAAGGAGATGTGGGCAGGGAGAAGAACACGTAAGGAAAGGCATGGCAATTTAAATGAAATAATCAGGTCTACGTTACAGGGTGATGGCAGGGTTTTAACAAGGTTAATAACCGTAATTGCATAGTACTGAAAGGCAGAGTTGTTACACAAAGAGAGGACGGGAGTATTTTTCCAACTCCTAGAGATTTGGGCAGTGTTCTCATGGAGGATTCTGGTTTCTGTGGGAGCCAGAATTGGGAACAATGGGTGGGTGACAAGGGCAGCAATGAGGTTAGAGTAGAGGTTTCTAATCAAATGGCCAAGGAGACGACATTTGCAGGTTGTCTATGCTGTGTTTAGATGACTTGAGGCTAGTGTGCGAGTCAGAATATCAGGTAGGCTGTCCTCACATCTGCTTGATGGTTTTTGTTGTGGTCAAAAGCACCCAGGCTAGATTAGGTGTCACTGACTTCAGTGTAGTCAGGACTTGTGTGTGCATCCGGGGATACCTTCCTGAGCTCTTTCTGCATGTGATGCCTGTCTGCATGTGCTCTGGATGGTTCTCCAACAGGACTAACGATTAGGTGAATTGGTACTATCAAATTGCTTTATTGTGTGCCTGGGTGCCTTGTGATGGACAGGGATATGTGTCTCCTGTTTTAGGCATCTTGGGATAGACTCCTGGTTCACTGTGACCCTGTACTGGATAGATGGTTACGGAGGATAGATGGATCGAAAAATGGATGAAACCTGAACTGAACATTTGCTTAGTCTTCTTAGAACTATACAGGTCTCTGTACAACTTGCCAGAGTGGAAACAGAAAAGGACTGTATAGGGGTTTACTGGATGTAACATTACAAGTGCCATTACTGTTGTGAATTTAAAAAAAAAAAAAAAATCAGTAGGATGGGTGACTTAGTGAGTGAAAACCAGCTGGCTATGTGATGCCATAGAACAAGAATAGATGGACTCCTTCCATAGTGAATGAGTGAAAGGACATATATTAGGTATTTTTGTGACATGACATGAATTGAAATAAGATGCCCTTTGGCGTGACGACTTGTTACCACTTTTCAAAGCTTCAAGAACTATTTTACTCTTTGTTTATTTTGCATGCACTTTTTTGAGAAAGCAGGGTTAGCCAGTTTCTGAAACAATTAGACGTTAAGGGTCTCGCTCAAGTTCCCGACGATGAAATCACTCTGCCGACCCTGGGATTCGAAGCGATCATAGGTGCAGCATCGCAACCTAAAATGCAGCAAAGCACGCGGAAGCAACAGGGGCAGGCGGTGCTCTCATTGGAGGCTTGGCTGACTGTGCTGCTGCCCACAGCAGAGATGGATGAGGCAGGTAACATGTGCACCATGCTTTATCCTTAGATTTATCCCCTTCTCCGTTTCAGCAATGACATTCAGCTCCCCTCCATTTCACAGATATCTAGATATTAGCCAGCTGTTCTCTCCTTTGGCCATAAGCCTGTGTGTGTGTGTGTGTGTGTGTGTGTTTGTGTGTGTGTGTGTGTGTGTTTGTGGGTTTGCATAGATCACATTTGAGGACTAAATTGTCCCCAAAGTGCAGTAAAACCTAAAATTTCCTTACTTTTGGGGACTTCTTTTGAGGTTCCCATTTGCATAACCTCAGTTTTATAAAAATTTGCGGATGCAATCAAAATAGTAAAAATGCCAAAAGTCTTGTATTTGGGTTGGTTACTTATGGTTAAGTTTAGGAATGGGTAGGGGTTAAGGGTGCTGTGATTGGGATTATGGTTTTTCTCATGCAGTAGAAATGAATGGATGGTTCCCCATTTGGATAGGAAGACCAACTTGTGTGTGTGTGTGTGTTGGAGTTCATCTATTGTTATTTTGACATTGTGGGGACCATTTTTTTCCAGTCCTCACAAGCGTAAACTCAGTTTTATTAAAATCTGTGACTGCATTCCAATAACTAAAACTGCCAAAAATGCCAAAGGACTTGTGTTTTGTTTAGTTATTTATGGGTAAGGTTAGGACTGGGTAGGGGTTAAGGTTGCCATTGTTTGGATTAAGGTGTGTGTGTGTGTGTGTGTGTGTGTGTATGTGAATAAATGTAATACACACCACATATATATCACATATTTTGGGTATATCGGATAGTGTGTGCCTCCATAAATTTCACATTTTGAGAAGTGATCCGTTCTCCTTGTTTATGGTTTTGTTTACTGACAGGCTCCCACAGCCTGACTAATGGTTTGCTGATGTCCGTGAGATTTGTTTTTTATTTATTTATTTATTACATTTTCTTGGCTGCTGGGAGACGAGAGACGCTTTTTAGTGGATGTTATTTCAGCTCGCCGTCCCACCCACAGAGTAAAATGCATTCTCGACTCAGATGCCAAATGTGCATTTAAAATTAACAGCAGAATCTTTCAGGCTGCCCTGAGCATGCTGTTCTTGTTTGATTGCTGTTTAATCCTGCTGTGGAGTGACAAGCAAGCTGGACAGTGCCTGCTTGAGAGTTGAGTCTTGGGTCATGTGACTGGATCTGATGACATGATCTTCCTGAGTCAGGTTGAATTTTCCCTTTTAATGCTTCAGTCCTGTGTTCAGCAACAGTACATACGTGATACATTAGTGGCAAATTGTGAGGTATAAATGCCAAAACCATTTGCTGCTGCTGCTCTTTGTAAAAATGTACCAATGAGTGGATGTATAAACTGTGCAGACTTTGTGCTACCAGTGTACATTATGTAAGCGGACCACACAGACAGTATAAATTAGATCAAATCACAAATAAGGATCTCAGGCAGATACAGATGAGTCACAAGGGAAAGAAAGAAACTGTTGGGTGATTGAACTAAACTGGAAATTCAGTCACTATGCAGGGAATATTTTGGAAGTATTTTAGGAACCGTGTGTGTCAGCAGGGTGCATTTGTGTACAGGTGTATGTGCGTGTGTTTTGCAAGAATGCATGTTGTGCACATTATATTGTTCTACAGATTTACAAAGAAAAAAGTTGCTAGGAATCTTCACAAAATAACTATTTTTTGGTCCAATTTAAAAGCATTTTAAAGTTTAACTAATGAGATTGAGTTTGAATAGCACACACAGCAAGATTTCTAATTGAGTATAATGACTTAATGGTTCGGTGTACTGTATATAACCATCCAGGGGGTGCCCAGTCCTATCTAGCCTGAGAGAAACTCCCACACCTCATGTCCATGACCAGGATGAGCAGTTAGGACATGGAGGGAGGCATGGATGTTGTACAGTAGTACAACATGGAAAGATGATTTTCCTGAGGTGTGACCGACTCACTGCCACTCCAAAGATCATTTTCAAACACTCTGAAATTTCACCTCTGAAATTTCTTTTTTTCCTCCTTCCTTTCTTTTCGTGGCTCCCTGGTGTGGTTGCTCAGGATTCAGCAATGTGACTTCACACAGCCATGGTTGTGGATTTGATTGTTCGGCCTGGTTTCCTCCCACAGCCCAAAACTGGTGCCTTGCGCCACCCGGGATGTGATCCAAGCTCATTGTGTTGCTGCATATGACCGGCCGATATGGACAATTTCATGAAGGCAGTTTTGTTTTAAAATCATCACCAACTGACACGTTTGTAAATTTTTACTCAGATACTTTGACATTTATTTCATGTGATTTCTTCAGCTTTTCTTTCAAGGAAAAGCTTCCATGTCAGAAATAATTAATTTTGGTGTTTTCATTGGAAAGTTTGACTAGTAAACATGTTCAGCTCCTTCACTTTGGATAATTGCTGTGATATTATCAGACAGCAGATATTTATTCGCTTGCGACTGTCACAGACACGGATGAAGGGAGGCAGGTATCCTGAAATCGGCATTTTAACCAAAGTGCTGAATTAATGCAGGCAGGCCTGTGATCCAGCTGGGTGTGCAGAGTAACATGTCAGGTTAATAAAGGGGTGAGATGGGCCCTCAGTACTCAGCCTGCCTACATTCTCTGCCGGTGTGTTGTTACAGCCCTGGGATGTGTAAAGCAGGACTCCGCAAACACAGCACACCAAGCTGTGTCACACACTGAGTCTTCAGCATGCATCGGGTGGCTGTTTTACTGATTCCTAGCTCTCATCTTACTTATACCCAGAATTTGGTGTTCCTAGTTGTGAGCTTCATTCTTGGTTATTTGGTTCAGGTCTGCTGGGAGCTAGATGGGAGTTAAAATGCGGACCGTCTGGGGGTCCCTGAGGACTGGGTTGAGAAATGCTGCTCCGGGCTAAGATGCTAAGTTTCCTCCTGGCAAAATGGCAGTTTTCATCTCAATCCTTGGGCTGGAAATCTGATCTCTGCCTCTGTAATCAGCGCACAGCCTGCAGAAAAGGAACGTGCACGTCCAGAGTGACGGCCGGTGAGCGGGAGCCACGGCCAGCGGATGGCGATGGAGGGCAGCACTGGGCCACCCGCCTGACAGTCAGCTTCCCTCCCGGAGACAGCGGAGGCGTTAATCACACGTGAGCAGGAGCCACCGCTGATGCCGGCAGGGCAGGGTCAGGTCACAGTGGGCCGTGGACCGGCTAGAAGCTCACCGCCGCTTTCTGACAGTAATGACCAATTAATGTCTAATTCCTCAGGCAGTCAATAGCGGTGTCCGCAGCTCGGCAAGTGTTTCTCGCATCAGCGGGGCCCCTGAACCTCACGTCATAGATGTTACCATGAAACCGCTGGCTAGCAGCTAAGTAAAAGGCCGACAAAACAGTCTGTCTCCCTGTGCACGCGTTTGCCACACTTAACTGACTCTCTGCAACCTGCAGCTGGGGTCCTTGTGTGTGCTTGCGCTGGTGCGATGCAGTTTGTGGAAACTGCACTCCGATGTGCAGAAATGCTGATCTCATGTGATACAGTGTGTCATCCCAATTCATATTTAATAGTGTGGCATCTGATATCTTACATCTGATGGTGTAAAACGGAGCTGTGATGTTGTCTAGGGGACATGGGCATCATTATGGTTTGTACTGGTGTATCAAAAACAGGTCCAGTTTTATATCTGACATGCACAGGGACCCGAAAGTCAGCAGTAACAGTCTCACTCAAGGTGGCTGAAAATGCTATTCCTCCACAAAAGCAGGTGATCCCTTGATGTTCCTCTAATGTAATTTTTTCAGTTCTGCACAAAAGAAGCTTTTTAAAGGTTTGGTTTCAGTTTAATTTTTCCAAGTCATTAAAACAAACTGCTCTGAGATCTAAGGTTACGTACCATCCATGTGTCCCCTCCTCCTGGGAAATTCACACGCTCATTACTCCTTTTAGCTTTAGCAGTTGTCAAGAAGTCTCAAGTTTTTATTTGTCACCTGCACAATTACGTTGTATGAATGCAATTCAGGAATTTGTACTTTTTCTATGTTTTGGTCTTGAAAATCCTGATTCTCTGTCTATCACTTGGGTGCTTTTAAGTAAACCACAGCGGCGAAACGGCAAAAGCCAGAGGTCGGGAATGCTCCTCTAAACTCCTCTGCGGGATCTCTGTCAGTGATCCGCAGCTTGTCACAAAATTTAGAGCCGAAAAAGAGTCTTTTCAAGTATGTGCCTGTCAGAGGACATGTTGGTGTGATTAAACGAGGTGCCGGCTCGGCCATCTGCCGCCCCAGAGTACATGGGCCCCCACACACGCTCCCCTGCCCACCCCCACCCCCCCCCTCAAGCACCCCAAAGCGACCGCGGAAGGAGGGACCGGGCGTGCTGGGTGATATATGGAGCCACCGAC
>JAODKE010000020.1:21209901-21228555 GCA_026779605.1 Mormyrus hasselquistii | reverse complement strand
CCGCTTGCACTCGCGATCTCGTTCTTTCGGTCACTACCCATAGCTCGTGACCATAGGTGAGGGTAGGAACGTAGATCAACCGGTAAATCGAGAGCTTTGCCTTTTGGCTCAGCTCCTTCTTCACCACGACAGAACGATGCAGCGCCCGCATCACTGCTGACGCCGCACCGAGGACGGTAAAAGTCCTCCTTTAAAAATCAATGATAAATTGGTTGCCTTGTCGCATGAGACCAATCCGATGAATCACTGTTCCTCAAGTTCATTCTTAGAAGGCAAGTTAGCAAGACTGCTCTTGCCAAGAACAGCAGTACGATCTTTGCGTTCTTGGTATTGAGACCATCCAGTGTAAGTGTGTATATGTTTGTGCGGATTGTCCCATCGAGGGTCTACCCCTGCTTTGTTACCTGTGCTGCATGCTAATTTATGAAATGATGTACAGTATATCATCTGCTTTGTATGTCTTAGAAAAAACATCAAATGTGTATAAAGAGCTCACATTTCAAAGTATGACTGCTTATAAAGTATTTAATGAGGTGCATTCATGGTACTATGTAAAACATGAGAAGATAATAACAAGGAAACTGTTTTTCATAGTATATTTATGAAGGCCTGAACTGAATATTGAATTAATCAAATGCTTGATGTATTCTAAAATATGCCATCCATATTACAGTCTTGTATTTGTGTTCAGTGCCCCCGGGTCTGCACACACAACCTGGGTCTGCTCACACAACCTCACTGAAGAAGATCTGCTCTCTCTCTTGACCAGTTTGATCCAGTCAAAGCCACTTACCTCACCGGTGCTAACTGCTCTTTAGCCCAACAGAGTCCTTTTAAAAGCAAACCAGTACAGACACTGGTCACCCTGGCAACATCACTGCGAGGGCCCAGTGCCCCAGGACGGCCTTGCCGAAGTGCTGTGGGTGGGAGAGTGAGAAGCTGAAGGCACATGCCAGCTCTCCCACACACTCCTGACCCGCACCGCAGAAAGCCCCTCGCTCTGTATTCACCCACCAGTGCCCCCGTGCTGCGTGTCGCTCGATAGATTAGCGAGGGCTGCTCATATGTCGATTCACTGGCAGCTGTGGGGTTTCACTGCAGTTTCCTGGTGCGTCACAGAGTCCAAATAAAGAAAAAACTTATAGTGTTGATCGTGAGCGAAACATGACTTCTTTTTAGCCGTTTTTGTTATTACTGGAAGCTTGCTGAAGGCGGTCCGGTGAATTGCAGTCTCCTGATTCATCTCCCTGTTTTAGGTTTCTGCACGGCTGTGTCTCGCTTGTACAGTCTGAGCTTAGGAAAGTAAACGATACCTTATTTGCTATTTGCACAAACTGCAATGCATCAATTCACAAATCTCCCCATGCACACACTTGGTTAAGGGCCTTGCTCAAGGACCAAATGATGATGTGCCTACTCTGCCTAGTGCAGGACTCAAATCGGCACCCTTCCGATTGCATGCACAGAGGCCTGCTGTGCACATGCTTGCACTTGAAGCACACAGGTATACTGCATATTTTACCAGGGACAACAATGCATTACGCAACCTAAAGTGGTCACCTAACTTTCAATCCTGTGACACTCGCAGCCACAATTACTTCCTCTAAACTTTGTTGCTGTGTAATACTTCTCTGGATTAGTTGCCAAAACACTAATTAGGAGTTTGGGAAATCAGTTTGTGGAGTGTTCATGCGAAAGTGGCTGTGTTGGCTGTAGGTGAAGCTGTAACTTTTTGTCAGCCTGCATTTTAGCATATGCTCATCAACCCAGTCCCAACAGAAACTTCTTGATGGGACGAAAGGTCCTAATAATTTGTCTTACAAACATCTAGCATCGATAGAGTTATAAGATCTCTGACGATAAAACATTTAAAGGGTGTGTATTATGGAAAAACCCACCATGAGGTGTCCTAAAGGCTGGGAAAACTAGTGACTCGTTGGTGGAAATCACTTATCGACATCATCTTCCTGATGTTTATCGTCTTGCCGCTGCTGGACTCCTTCAGATATTTCTGTTTTCAGGGATGCTAATGTGTCAACTAAATAACAGGCCAGAGGATGCTTTGTGTTAGCCAGCCAACTCACTTTTCAGCTAAATATTGGATGAACATCAAAAGTGATCTTCCTGTGCATCAAACCCTGCAACTTTAAGCAATCGTGGGTATCACTGAAAGCTGTCCTGTACTTTGAGTAATTGTGGGTATCGCTGGAAACTGTCCTGTACTGTGAGTAATTTTGGATGTCATTGGGAGTTGTCCTGTAGTGTGAGTAGTCATGGGTATCACTGGAAGTTGGTCTGTACTGTGAGTAATCGCGGGTATCACAGGGAGCTGTCCTGTGCTTTGAGTAATCTTGATTATCATTGGGAGTTGTCTTGTAATATGAGTAATTGTACGTATCACTGAGAGCTGTCCTGTAATGTGAGTTATTGTGGGTATCACAGGGAGCTGTCCTCTACTGTGAGTAATTGTGGGCATCACAGGGAGCTGTCCTGTACTGTGAGAAATCATGGGTATCACAGGGAGCTGTCCTTTACTGTAGCTACGCTCTTCATGCTGGTATTATACCCTTCACCGCAGTTATCAGTGGGAGTTACAGTAGCAATAGGACCCTAGGCGTAGCTGTGAGAGTCATTCTATGTCTGCTGTAGTTGTCACCCTGTCAGTATCAGTGTCCTCTGTTCGGTGTCAATGAGAAGCTGCCTTCTGCTAAACCGCAGCCATATGGAGAGGTGCAGATTTCACTGGAGCTCCTCCGTTTGCAGAGGCGTCACCCCCGGTGTGTCCTGCCGGCCTTCTATCCCCGAGAAGCAGCTCACTGGGGAGCTAGTCCAGCAGCGGCAAGACAATAAACATCAGCCTGTTCGCATTAACAATTAATGTGCTAAACAAATTAGCCGTCTGGAGGTGATTTACCGACACAGCTTTCTCTTAACGAGGGTCCCAGATGCGGGGAGGGTGTGTAAGGGCCAGCAAGGGCCCAGCTGGCCACTGACAGGAGTCTGCCGTGCCAACAGGCCCCGGCTCTTCAGGGAGGAACAGCTATATGAGTCCGACCCTGAAGGACATCCTTCATTTTAGCCATTTCTCTCCTTTCGACACAAGCGTTTCATTATCCCTGACAAAAAAGGCTTTTTCCTGTACTTGTCATAACTACACTAAATCCAAAAGCAGTGGGACATCCTTTAGCTCCGCAGAGCAGGCTGATTAGGACAATTATATCTATCCCTCGGACCGCATGCTCCTCGGAGCGGGCCGATCCAAACGCCCAAGGGAGAAGAATGTCTGCGCTGCTTCCTATAACTGGCTGTATGCTTCTGCATGGTCTTCCCCATTCGTTCTTTCCATCCTCTCTGAAGCGTGAATGTGCTGGTAATTAATACCTTATAGAAAAATGAAATCCATTTTAAACCATGCAGTAAACCTTTAGGGCTATGCATTGAAAAAAGGCTCTTCTTTTGAACTTTAAACTTCGGTCACATGCTACTTTTTTATGATTCTTGGTTGAGGTTGTAGCCCATGAGTATGTGTGAGCCGTGTGTGCTGTCAGTGCGGTAATGTGTGCCCGCCTGCATGGATTAATTCAATTTCCCTATCTTATTACGAGCTTTTAGTGTCCTTGAGCGCAGCTGCTCATCATTAAAGGGCTCTTGTGCTTCCTTCCAGTCTCTGAAGAATGACGACACCGTCGCCAAGAAGGACGTGCAGAGGGTGCTGGAGCTGAGCCAGAAGCAGAGGTGAACCTCCCCCCTGCCTGCCCTTTCTCTGCCGGCACTGGGGTGCATAGCAGATCGACGGATGCTCACCTCACCAGGAGTGACGTTCATGAAGATCTGATCACCCTTACTAGAATCCCAACCAAAATCCATCGTAGGGATGTCCTAATGTGCCATGATTGGAATCTCAGTAGTACCACTAGGGGGTGCTGTGCCTGGCACATTCTCTGAGTACATTGTCGGGGGGGTTAGGGCTGTGGCTTCAGTCCACATGGTTTACAGTGAGTACTGCATTTATTAAGATCCTGACTGGTCAGAGTAAATCACATTAAACCAGAACTCTTTTATTTTATTCTGTTGAGTTGTTGTTATTTTTCCAAAGTTAAAATTATGAGTTGATGAGCTCCTGTCAGAACGAAACTATATGTAAAAACATTCCAAAAATATGATCACCAGTTTTTAATTGATGCACACTATTTCCACTAATCTGAATTTAGTGATTTTGAGAGCCAAAGTAGGGCATAAATAATTCCTTAATCCAAATTAAATTCAGTTCTTAATACTAATTTATATCAAGGTGTTTCACAGTGAAACAACAGAAGGGGAAGATGCTTTATCCAGAGAATTGAACCTGTTCATTTTCAAGTGACAAGGAAAGGAATTTGATTTTACGCGATATTAAAATGATTCCAGGCTTTACTTTGGCATGAAATCATGTGATCTGTTCAATGATGGTTAAAAGATTCACTTATTAATGGAAACCAGCAAAGCTCTCGATCTAAATAAAGACCATAGCGGCATATGGTATATATAACTGCAAAACAGTGACTAAGCTAATTATGCATAGTTTATAACATGGTATTACAAAATTAAGATTGCGCATCAATAAATAATATCAGGTTCATGAAAAAATGTTCTGCTCATTTATACGATGTTGACAGTACAGTAATAAATGAGAAACAACCAGCAACTTCAATACTTGGTCTCATTACAGGCTTTAAGTGCAAGTAACTTTTATTTTTTATACATCAGTGAACCATAAATATGTACTGTGTGTAGAAATTAATTTTCATTCATTATCACCTGATACTTAGCAGTATCAGCATCACTCTCTTCTGCTTTACTTGAAACACTCTTGTTAATGTTTTGAAATGATTTTGAGGACTATAGCTACAAATTTCTGTTTACCTCTCGGCACACCTGTTTGTTGCTGTAGCCTGTCAGCTTACATTGAAATTGTTTTGTTGGCAAATCACGCCAAAGTCAACACTTTAATTATGCATGTCTTGTTTTTTAATTTAATCTCCGGTTTTACTTTCTGTTTGCCCAAAAACGGGGATTGGATACTTTAATCATTTATTCATTATCAGCCCAATGATGAAAGTTTGATGGATATGATTTTTTTTCAATTATAAAAATGCAAAGTATACATAAAAGGTGGTTATGTTTGTCGGGGTTATGCTCTGTAATGTGCAGTATATGACAGTTGAATAGCCTGTATGTGCTCTTTCTGGGCCCAAAGCAAAAACATACATTTTCAATGAAGGGCAGCTGAGCCTCAGCTGTATAAGTCCAGTTTACACTCAAAACGCACAAACAACCGGCATCATCTCTTCAGCAAGGTTCAGTTGGTGGCTGGTCAACGTGCCTTGAGGGAGATCTCGAGCTGCAGATTATCGAGGTGGCAGGAGGCCACGTTTCGGCTGAGTTTCTGGTCTCCGTCGGTCACTGGTGCTTGTGGTGCCAGCAGTGGCCACGTGTTCTGGCCGGTCTCAGTAATGAATGGCTGTCACCAAGGCCCCTACAGACCTACAGGGAAATGGCACTGAAGTGAATGCGTTAGGCTCGACTCTCACGCCTTGTTGGCTGCACTGTGCCAAGCAGCTACATCAAAAGGGGCCTTGTTGCACCCCGAAATGCTCCTTACGTGACTGGCGTCGAAACTATATCGCGGCATTCTTCTCATTTTAACGAAGCCCTCTGCTGTAAAATGCCGCTGTTTCTCTCCTTGTAGCTTTTTGTCAGGCATGGTTGGGAGGGGGGGCGTGTTGGCTTGGGAACACTGCTTTGTGGGTCACCCGGTGCCCTCCGGGAGTGACTGCTCTGTCACCATCCACAGGGAGGAGATGAAGTCCCTTCAGGCAGCCCTGCAGAAGCAGCTGGATGAGGCCACAGAGAGGGCGGAGAAGCAGCAGGCAACGGTGAGTGAGCAAACTCTGACCCCGGGGCAGCAACATACAGGCTCCGACCATCAGTCTGTGCATACTGTGGAGCGTCCTTTGCGTTGTCCGTGCAGTCCCTCCATCTCGTCCAAGCATTGGTCACAAAACAGAACTAAACTGAGTAACACAAACTGTTAATTTGCAGGTTATCGAAGCAGCCTAGCATAGGACAAGTCTTTGGTTTTGTGCAAAGGGACTTGCTGCATACATGTGATCATATAATGGATGGGGGTGGGGGGAAAGACAGTTGCCATGTAACTCCAAACGAAAAAGGCGACTCATTGCCATATTAGACCTGGAGCCAGGAAAAGAGGTATATGCACATCGCGACATCGTGTTATTAAATTCTCCGCTGTAAGCTGACGATGATTGTGGTTCACTTCCAGCCAGCCAGGTGTGTTGGTGAATGCATTCTCTGCCGAACAACCCAAAATACCCTGACAGACGCAGGCTAAAAAATGGGGCATTTATACACTTCAATGGGGGAGATGCGCTATGCGTGAGGATGACTCTTCACAGCACGGTTGAGGGACATCAGGATTCTGGTTCTTTGCCAACACCAGTTGGACTTGCGCTGTGTTGTAGCAGAGTTGTGCCAGCAGTATGGGCATGTCTAGACTTACTGATTCACCGTTTAATGCTACGGTAGGTGCTTCATGTAATTAAACACGCCTGATGTGGCCTGGATTCTGTTTTGAAGGTTAAGAAGCAGAATGTCAAAGTTAAAGGGAGCCATTCCGTCTCTGTGGTAATAATTTGTGATTAAGCTGTAGGGTTTCACATAAAAATCTTCTCTGTGGACGACAATGGGCGTCACACAAGGGTTATAAAGACAGCAGCGTGCAGTATGGAGCGAGATTTAAATCACACCTTACTGTACCTCAGTACCCATCTTCCCATTACAGGGCAACGGAATTGTTGAGAACTATGAGGTACATGGAGGCGGGCAGTGACACCACTCGCTCTCCGAGACGCGCCACACTGATACGATAAGCAATATAAGGTTCCAGAGTTTGTCATTCATCATGTCCTCCCTGTTTATATTCTACTTCCAGTTATGTCCCTGGGCGGCGCGGCAGACATCTTCTCACGAATTATCGAGCAGATTACTGCTTTTGTGTGTGTGCTTTATTGCAATGCAGTAGGAGGCTGCCATCCTGAGCACATGCTCGGTCCTGCATGTCCACATAATGGCAGATCTATGGCCTCCACTGACGTTTTTGTCGGATAGCCTGTGCTGAGGCTCCGGCCCCGATGTAGCATTTCTGTGAGAAAGCAGCATGTCCCCCTTCAATGATGGAGAAGATCAGTGTGAAGCCGAAATTATCCAACAAAACTTCTCTAATTTTTGGCCTGGGCTGGAGGAGGGACGTCACTCATGTGTCTCCGCGGCAGGTGGGGTCGTCAGGCACTCTCCCCTCCCACTTCTTTGTAGCCCAATGGGTGAGGCCATGCGGGGAATGATAGTAAATGGTATTCCCACCCACGTTTGCTCATTTTGAAGCCTGTCATTTAGTACTGGCAGGGTGCTATCTCGCTATAGACTATTTACTGACTTTTTTAGCATTTGGGTTGAATCACAAGCTCACAAAGAACTCTGAGGAAATCGAGTCGGGACGGCACAAGATGGTGGACCATGCTTCTCCCCTTCTTCTTGTGCATGAGGGACACCGGACTGGTTTCACCTTTCCGTTGTTGACTCTAAGTGCACACAGGGGCTGTTTGTATAGTGCTCCAAGTTGCAGCTAGCATATTTTATCTTTTCATATTTATTCTTGCAGAACTTCATAGCTGAAGGTGCTGTGGTGAATTACAAGCGAAAAAGCTGTGCCCACGTTCCTCCATTCACTAAAAAACAATGAGGCAGCATTGCTAGGTGACACAAAGGAGCAATGCAGCTCTCCCCATTTCGGCCTGGGAGAGAGAAACAGGTGCTCTGTTGATAAGCTTTTTTCAGGATCTCCAGGAGATGATCTGAACAGCATCTTTATGTGGCTAGTCCACGCAGGGGTCCCCCCCATTCTCCACAGTCACTCCTATGTACATTTTGGACCTCCGTCACACCTTCTCCCATTTTGTAGCCCCCCCCCCCCGCAGATCTTAGACAGGCCCCACCAAATGCTGCCAAGCCCATAAGCTTATTAGGTGCTGGCATTATTTATTATAAATGATTTTTTTTCCCATGAATAAAAATTTCAGTGTTGTCAGAAATCTCAGATGGATGTTGAGAGCTTAGAGACGATAGTGAGCTGCTTTGGATTCTTTTTTAAATTCCGCACTGCAGCCCGACTGCAATCCCCCTCATAGATTTGTGAAAAGACACATTTTCTTACATGGAAACAAATATGACTGCCCCCATCCGTTTCTGCTGACAAACAAATGTGACATAGTCTGGTGATGGCTAAATTTGAAGGAACTGTCCGATTTGCATCAACCAGCTGTTATTGCACTGAAATGATTATGCGCTCGCTCATACATGTGCCCATGCAAAACACAAGCCCATTGAGTGGTTATATAGGGTGTGGTGCCTGGCTCTGTGGGATATGATTCTCTCCCCCAAAATGTTGCTGGTTCAATTCCCAGGGTCTCCACAGTGGTTTCATCCTTGGGCAGCTCATAGGTAGAAGCTTGGTATAAATAGTACACGTTTCTGTGAATCTCCCACCAAGTCCTAGTCATACTGATAGACAACTAAGTAAATTGCCAGCATGTCTCTGCTTTGTGCAGCCTCTAAAATCGACACTCCCTGCAGCTGATTGTCATTCTGCTTCATTTAGCCGCAGTCAGATCGCTTGCAAGTCGAGCCCCGCTGGACATTTTCACTTATGATGTATTTTTGCTCATTAGCCATTGCGGTGAGACGTTCGCTAGGCATCAGGAAGGCAGCGTGTTCCTCAGCGGCTCGCAGGATACAAACATGCAACTACAGGCCGCTTGGGTCCCTGCACGCAGAAGACGCATTGCTTTGTGAATCAGAATCAGGTTTATTGGGAAAACATGGTGAATTTCATAACTTTTCTGATTGTCAGTGACTCTCACGCATACAGCAGATACACAGTTAAGACAAGACAACATCAGTCCAGTCCAGCTCATTTATATAGTTTGAGAAAAAGAAAGTGGAAGAGTACAGTACTGAACAATAATACCAAAAGTAAAAAACTTTGACCTGATAGGTAATGGTCTGTACAAGCAAGGACACAAGCTGAAGAGTTTGTCATATATTTACCATTAACGATCAGTAACACTATACCATGAAAATAAAAAAAAAAACATGAATGAAACACAAATAAGAAATTAAGGTGCTTCAGTAAGACAATAGATAATAAGTACAAGCATGACATTGAATATATAAACAATGCAAATCTATAATCATATCTTCATGTGATTAAGCAGTATAATTAAGGAGCTTGAGATTGGTCTGCTTTTGTCCATCCCTCCACTTCCAGGGTCCCTGGCTCTGTCACCCCCTTCCCTTCTTGTCCTGCTTGTGAGTTCTTGTTGTCGCAATGCCACTGTTTGTTAGCACAGCAAGAAAAATCAATTAGCTGAGCGCCGGAGGTCATGCGTATCGATCTCTCTGTTGAGAGTCCCGTTTGGCCCCGTCCGGAGTCGCCTGCACTCCCCGCTAAGTCACCCCTGACCGGAATCGCTAGAGGCGACAGAGAGAGCCCCCCCGCCTCACTCAGCCCACACGCTTCGATCCGCTTAAGAGTTTAAAGGGCTTCACGGCACGGCGCACGTTGAACTCTTGGTCTACACGGGGCGTGCTCTATCTAACAGCCAGGCCGCGCTCCACCCGCCCTGCGCCTCCACAGGGGCGGGGGTGATCTCCCTCATTCCGTGCTGTTCTGCTGATTCTGGGTCAGCCTGGCGACTGCATCTCTCACGACTGGCCCCAGTGACGCCCGCATGCTGCTCTTTGTGGGAGCTCATGCCCCTGGGGGAACATCTTCATACTTAACCATTACGATAACAGCTGTAAAATGCTGCCGTCGGAATATCACACCTGCACAGGTATGAGTCTGTCTGAGCGTCTGCCACTCCAAGCTGGGGACTCATGTGAAGAGTGAGAGAGAGACACTGAGGGAGGACACCTGGAGACTCACCCCAGCACTCAAGCCAGCTCACCCCGCATGCGCTGCTTGCTGCCCCAGACACCAGAGGGCTTCTGCCCCTAGTGTCTCTGAAGTCTCAGAAAACAGGGAGGAGGGGGGCAGGGCGATGCGGGGGAAAGACTGAAACCCCCCCCACACTACACACACACAAACAGACACACACATACACACTTGATGTTGAGCCTTGCTCAACCGCAGAGCTGCAATTTCCTGTCTGCCGTGGGTATGTGGGTGCACATCTCTGAGCGAATGCTGTTATCTGTCTCAGCGACTTGGCCACGTTCACCGTGTAATTACATTATTCTATTAACAACACAGACCTAACTGTTGCGCAATTAAGATAGCATTTGTTTAACCTTTTGGGATCAATGTGGAAATACATTATAGCAGCGGCAGCTAATGACTTCGTTTTGCACTTTATATATATTACACCTGTGTAATTGGTCGTCACCTGCCTATAAATTTGCTGTACGCAACCTGTTTATTGTCACTGAAACTACTATTTTGTAATGTATTTGGAGGAAGACAACACTGGCAGTTGGTCTAAGAGGAACATCGAGAGCAACATACTGTGGTGTTTCATTTTCTCATGTTTATTAATACAAACTGCTGGGTTCCTGTGAGCGTAAAAAACGTTAAATATTCCAGCATCTATGGCCTGCAGTGTTGACATAAAGCAGGATGAGGTTCCAAGCTCAGAGTGCCTGACGGACACTGCCCAGGTCACAGGGTCATATCAGGGGAGCACCATAGCATGCCACAGAGACTTCAACAGCTGTTCTTCTTCTGAGGGTCTTTGGGAACTAGTCTTGCTCATGGCAGAATGTGCTTCTGGTCTCTGTGTGATTAGTAGGTCAAGTTTTATTTAGCTTTTGAAAAGCAAGTTGTCTCTTAAGTCCTATGCAGTGATTTTTCCATATGGAATAAAAAAACAACTCGAGACAGCAGTTTTTGGTAAAACTTAAAATTGTTTCCAGAGCCCTACAAAGAAAATTGAGTAGGACTCCTCTACTATAGAGAGTACAAACAAAACCAATAGTGTACAGTGTATAAGAAAATGTCTTTGTGATGGAAGACAGGAATCGGGGGAGAGCCATCATGGTCCAGTGATCCAACAAATTCATTGTGAAAAATGTGCAAAAAAACTGAATATCAGATGGGACAAACACTTTATCACATTACTGTAGCTTGCCACTGACAATTGAGTGTAGAAACTGAAGAATTGGGGCTTCATAATTAAGATTCTGCACTGCGTTTTGAAACTTGTGTTTGAATAAAAGTACTTTGGTTTCCAGTAATTGATGTCATGCTGACGATTTCACAGGTTCTCCTTCTATTATAAGCAAGGGCTAATCAGTCCTGAGAATAAAGGTGGAAAAATGGTCCAGCTGGAGATGGTCGAGTTTGCCGGGTTGAGGTGCTGCATGGGTCCCTGATGTTCTTGCGGTGAGTCTGGAGTCACTGTGGCTGCGTTCTCCTCAGAACTTCCTGTTTTTTTTTTCTGCAGATCAATTTCCTGAAGACAGAAATGGAGAGGAAGAGCAAGATCATCAAAGACCTCCAGCAGGAGGTAAGCTTCCAGGATTGTTATCCTGGTCCCTTTGGCTAAGTCTGCCCCAGGACCCTGCCCTCCCACGGCTCGCTGAAGACATCTCTGCCTCTGGGTCCTGCTTCATTTCATTTACTTTATGCCACTATCCAGAGAAACACAGAGGGTGACTGTTAGATGTATTATAATGAAGAGGGCTAACACACTGAGTGGCTGTAGCCTGTGGGGTGGTGTCAGTACTGCGGTCATCCTTCCAACCTAATTCATGAGTACAGCACCTCCTACGCCAGTGGAACGTTCCAGACCATCACCTCTGATAGCTCATTGCTGGCAGAGTCAGTTCATCAGTCACTCTCTCCAGGATACATCCGATAACATTCAAAGGGTCTGTCGGAGTTGGACTTCAGAAAGTGAACGGTCAGCACGTGCTTAAAACTGACTAAGGGAATTCTGGGTGTTACAGCGAGAGCGCCTTGTGCCCAGATCGCAGGATCGATATCCAGAATGCAAATGGCACTCCGGATTGTAACAGGCACATTTATCACCATGCTCAAGGCTGCTGTTGTCTCTGTGCTTCCTGTGGAAGCTGCTGCTGATTGGTCGCAGTTTATCCAAGGAATCTCCAGCTCCCATTTAATATCAGAAGTCTCATTGAACTTCTAGTGTTTGGTTTGTACAGCACAGCTGCACTTGATGGGTTGTTATCCTCTAACTGTGTGACTCTGTGAGGTAACCAAGGACAAAAGTGTCTTGTAAATAAAGTAAAAAAAAATGTAAATAAGGTCATAATCCCCATTTCTGGCAAGTAAAATTTAATGCTAACTACTGAGGGTCAGTAACTCTAAACTTTCCATCTTCAGCAACGCCTGCTCTGGTGTATCTTACCCAATGGCCCAAATTCACATTCCTGTCCCCGTGATGTAGGAAGTGTTGTTTGCAATGACAAAAAAGTTCTCCGGCAAAACCGTAACGAGAGAAGGGTGAGTTAGAACCGCGATTGATTTTACAAAATATAATGTAAGTGAATAATCGTTAGGTGTGAAGTATTGAAAGGGTGCCATGTTCTTTAGTCATGTACTGATGTAATGCGTAGCGTGTTCTTCAGGGGTGCCGGACAGCCTTCTGTCACGGCGGCCTTCTGAAGAAGTATTTACATTCATTTATTTTGTTGACCCTTTTATCCAAAGTGACCGACACACAGATGAGGATGAGAGAGTATGTTCAGCCAGTCCCTAGAGCCCCTGGGGTAAAGGGTCTTGCTCCAGAGCCCAACATTCTGCCTACTAAGGGATTTAAACCAGCGACCTTCTGATCATAGGCATACAATCCCAAGCTGCTGTGCCGCACATCACCTCCCAAGAATCAGAATCCAAAACCAGAATCAGAAAATACAAGGAATTTGGTGGCATGTTCAAAGAAAATTAAAACGAAATTGATGTAAAATAAAATTAAAATGTGAAATCAATCAGTAAACATGTAGATGCATAAATAAAAGTATGGGAACCAAGTATAAGGTACAAACAGTTTGGGGGTGTGTGAAATGGGCTTTAAAGTGAGTATGAATATTAAATAGAGTGGGTGACTCGCACTCCCTAGATTTCCTGTCATTTGCTGGTTTGAATCAGTGGCCAGCACCTGGTGGGCTTGCAGATGCTGTGTGGGAGCTGAGGTGCATGCAGGCCCTTCAGTTAAGGCTTCCTCTCTGCCTTCCTCTCTGCACACCCCACTGCCGCCTGCTGACTGCATCTGCATGCCTTTTGTGTGTCTCCCCATGAGTCCCTGCGGGGGACTCTCTCTCGTCACACTGGGTATCCATGCCCCAGCAAACCGCCTGCATTCCGTTCTTGTAATTTTGCTTTTGAATAATGAACAATGCAGGACTGAGTAATGTACTGTATTAACGGAGAGCCTGTTATAGTACACGATGTGAGAGTTTCCAGAGCAGTGAGCTCGTTCTGTCCTGTGTAAAAACCGTCCGTCTCATCACAGGGGAACAACAAGAAGAATTAAGGTTAAACTAAAATAGCTGACACTTAACACCACGAGTGAATTTGCTCCTAATTAGAGCGTTAAGCACTAATTACCGTCTGCCTGATTCTGTGTAGCTGTCAGTCTGTTATCTTAATGGAGCCCCCAGGTATGCATGCATGGCAGGGCTGTGCAGATTAGACACTCCGTGAGGTAATCGGGTGTGATCTCGCGCCCATTGGGGGTGAACCACAGGGCTGTAGGACTAGGATTGCCCCCCTCAGCGGAGAATGGACGGCATCCGCGAACTTCTCCTGGGACCTTCCTGACGTTGTCTCTGTGCTGTTCGCACCTGCAGAACAAAAGTCTGAAGAGCAAGCTGCTGTCCGGGAGCAAGCTGTGTGGCATCCATGCTGAGGAGGTAAGCCCCCCCATGAAGGAGGCCTCGCTCTTGCATTAGCGTGGAGGCGCTGACCTCGCTCTGGAGATCAGCTGCTCTTTCCATGTGTGGGGTGGGGGTCCTGGTCGAGATGGAGCGCGTGCGCCGTACGAAGCAGACAGCACAGAGCGCTGAGCTCTGCAGTTTGCCTTCAGGAGAAGCAGGCCGGGGAGCTGTAAGCGCACATTCACTTCCATTAATTGCTGATCCTATCGATTAAAAACAACAATAACAATTCCTCTCATATGATGCATCCTCCATAATTCATAGTGGCGAATGTATTATCGAGCTCCAGTGGCAATTGAAAACTTTCAAAAATGATGAATGCGTGTTTTATTTCGGGGGTTATGTGAATAGCCTCTGCCAGTTTCGCTGTAGCGGTATGTTTGGCCAAGGCTCTTGACTGCAGTGAAATGTCCCGCTGTTCTGCCAGTGAAGTAAAATAATCCTTCAGATCAGGAGGCCGACCAGATCTGAAGCCGGGCCGGCGTGCATAATGTAACACACCACAATGTGTTAAAAATACATTCCTCTTTATTCGCTTTTTCTATATCTGTATTTAACAATTCTTGCTTGCAGGATCCAGACAGTAACATGTAACAGTGTTAGACAGTACAGAAGAAAATAAAATCATCACAAACATACAAACATATGACTAGGTAGGGGCACAGTAGGGGCATGGGTACCCTGGCAGTTTCAGGGGACCTCAACACTTTACGGGGGCACATGACTACAGAAAGTTTTAAATTTTATTGGCCGGGGGGCCCAAGATGACATTTTGTCAAAGGGCCCAGAATTTGTAGCTATGCCCCTGTGACTAGGTACTGCATATATGTATTTATGGAGTAAATATGAAATGAACAGAAGGAATAGCTGCTGAAACAGAAGACATGGTTCAATAAATATACCAGATTAATGAATGAGATGGCTGAAATAGGAAGTATTTCAGAATAAGGTGCGATGTGCAAAGTGTCCCTCTGTCCAGCAAAGTGCAGTGTGCGGGGCAGTGGTTCCCCCCAAGATGCCATGGCACCTGCACAGAGAGCACCTTGACAGGTCACATGCTGTTATTGTCTTGTGGCACAGCTCTCCCAGACCCTGATGATGAGCCTCTGAGCGCGAAACAGCCTCTTATCATATCTAAAAGGTGCCGACCGTCATCGAGCAGGGGGGAGGGGGAAGGCAATGTGTCGTTCTCCTCTCTTGAAAGCGAGAGCGTGCTGATTGCCTTACCCAGTACAGGCGCTGAAGGCATGGCCTCCATTGTGAATTTTTGTATTTACATGCTTCGACTCACGTCTCCTTATCTTCCCCCTGCAGTCGAAAAAAATCCAGGCTCAACTGAAAGAGCTGCGTTATGGGAAAAAGGATTTGGTATTTAAGGTAAGAGCACTGAAATTATTTCCACTGGCGCGCATAATTCTCAGAATCCCTTTTCTCTCTGCGTGAGGCATTCTGCACGGCGAAGGAGAAGCACTTCCCCCCGCCGCTTCGAAGCTCCGGGTGTCGCCGGAAGAGTCCTCATGTGATAATAGTGCTCCTGTTCGATTATGCTACTTGGGCACAAATGCTCTGTGACCCTGTTGTATTCATAACATCGCTACTTAATGTTCTCCCAGGGCTTAGGCCCCCCTAGGGGTGAACACCTGCGATGGGGTGGGTGGGTCTTTGGGGATGACCTAAGACATGATCTTAGGGCGATTTTAGAATGATGAAAGGGTACATGTAGTATAAGAGGAACTTCGGGACTGGTTTGTGCACTTGATGGTGCTTTTCTAGTCACGCTTTGTTACGCAGGTGAACATTTTGGCGGCTAGATCTGAGCACGTATATATTCCAGTCGGCGTAGAAGCACTTAATAAAGAGAGACAGCAGCCCTCAAAATCAGAATGCCGGCACGGCAGCTGCTGCCTTTCATTACAGCCTGCTTCCAGGAGACGAGTGCTGCCTGATAGGTGAGCATGCAAGGGGGCGAACCGGGCTGTCTGATCTGGCCCGCAGAAGCAGACTGTCTCTCCAGGCACCTGTGAGCTTAAAGGAACGGGCGATCAATGATCAGTTCCGGGGGCATTCAGGATAGGCGACTCTAAATATAAAGGATTGCTTCCATTCTTATTGTGGCTGACAAGTCGGACAGTACCGGAGAGTCAGGGTACCTGATCTGACAGGCGGGAGGACTATCCCCCTCAGTCTAGCCTTTTATGAGCAAAGCTCAGGGACCAGTCTGAAAGAACCCTTTGCAGGGATGTCGGCTGTTGTACGGTCATTTAGTGAGGACGCTTGCTCTTACCTTGCCGTCTTTGGATTTTTTATGTTTGTTGTTTAGACCTCCCACACACAACTGAAACCCTCGGCGAATGAGAACGTAGCTATTTTAGCTAAATAAGAAGACTCTCGGATTTGACTTGAAATGGAACAGGTTATGGTTAAAAATGAAACTTGTGATATTTCCAGCAGCTACACAAGCTTTTCCCTTGCTTTGGGGTCTAAGCTGTCGGGCTTCACTGACCTCTTTGGATAGGAAGCGAACACATGAAGGGCTTTTTACCTGATAGCAAACATCATACCACGGGCTGGATGCAGTGTGATGCAGTGTGATGCAGTGTAATAGCATGAGGCAGCTGACCATCACCACTTCAGTCAGATCCAGTCTAGCTCCCCAACCTGACCTCTGAGAAAACTCAAATGGCGGAACTTCCATAGCCTGTCTGTCTCACATCCAGGGGCAGCAGCTCATGGACCTGGAGCGCAAGCTTCTGGCCTCCAAGGAGGAGTTGGAGAAGACTGCTTTGGACAAGGTGAAGCTTCCGGAATGATCCATATACGCTGATCATCCAGTGGAAAACCGTTAAATACCTTGACAACAGATTTTCGTTGTTTCATTCTAATTTGAATGCAAATCTAATGCAAATCCAAGTCACCTTAATTACAGCCCAAACAAATTCCCTTTCCTGTAAACTTGTTCAGATTTGATTGTTTTTTTTCCTGCAGGTCTAAAATTAATCCTTTACAAAAATGCACATTACACAGATGCCAGACTAATATGCTGTACTTATATTTTTTCAATTCTGGTGAAATTCTGGCATCAAATATATATTGAGATGAGTACAAAGAAGAACACATTTGTAGGTATTTCACTTCTCAGACGTAGTGGAGCTTCAATCTAGCAGATTTCTTCTGGATATTTCTTAGCCATTGAGAATGGACGGAGAGATGGTAGAAGGCATGGATGGCGAGAGGCATGATTGAATGATGGATGTGAGCTACAGAAGAACGGAATTATTAATAAACGTGTTAATATACAGCCGGAGAGAGGTTGTGGATAGATGGATGGATGATTTAATATACACATACACGCGTGGATGTATGGCTGGAGAGTTGACTTAGACACAAGTATACCTTCCTAACCCACCATGCACCTCCCTTAGGAGTCTCAGCTGAAGGCGCTGAAGGACACCGTGCACCTCTGCTTCTCCTCAGTGCTGCAGAGCCACCCGCCCAGCAGCCACGCCCTCCTGGCCGCCCCCTCCCACCTGGCCAGGTTCTCTGCCCTTGCCAACAGCTCCAGGGTCACCTTCCAGCAGCCACACGCCAAGGTACGCCCTGCCGTGGTGAGCGAGCCCCAGGGCCCAGGTGGAGCCCTAGTGCCGGCCATCTGGCAGTCAGATGGTTCTCCTCGGGGAGTCTGACAGGGTCCAGGTGTTAACGCGTACACTGAGCACGCTGTGCGTGTGTGTGTGTGTGTGTGTGTGTGTGTGTGTGTGTGTGTCAGCATTTATCTTATGTGTAGCTATAATCTGCCCAATAAGGTCAGAGCCACGGAAAGAAAAACATGTTTTCCTCCTCAAAGGAATAATTCACGCCAAAGCCACTGATTTAAAAATACATTCCTCTGCACCTCATCTCATCTTGTTAATATGGAGCATTCCAAATAGTGATATTATTCCAGTAACCATGGGCTAGCAATAAATAATGTCAGAAATGGCCCCCATGATTTAGATTGAATTAGGTCTGGCTACTGTATTTTTATACCTAGCTTATAATGTCTTTGGATATGGTTATCTGTAACTGATTTGTGTGGGAATTTGTTTTTTTTTTCCTGCTTTTGCTGTCATTGCTGTTTGAAACATTTAGATATTTTGTTTATGCCGTCAGCAGCGGGCCCATAAATATGCCCCATGTGGCATCGTGTTTATCCTTTATAGCAGCTTTCTGAGAGTGTGCGCACATTTGTCAGTCTGGGAAATGTGGCGCCTGTCGGCGCTGCTCTGTCACTGCCCTCGAGAAAGCCCATTTGCTCAGTCTGGTCCCTTTTCTCAAGTTGGTGATGTGCTTCAGGGCTGAGTAATCAGCATGGGGCTGCCCACGGGGGACTAGAAGCCTTGGAGATGTGACCCATCCCTCTGGTACCATCTCTTTTTTAATCTAGAAGATGAAAACACACTTCCTTTAAGACAGTGACCCTTAAAGCTCATTGCATATCATTTAATCTCCTGGATAGTGTGGACTATAATTCAGGGTTTTAGACTATTAAATAATACATCTGGATATTGCTATTGAAACGGATGAGGCAAAGAGTGTCACTTGAGGGTGCAAGAGCGGGGTCTCCAGTCTGGTTTCTTAATTATAAGGATTAAAGGATAATTC
>JAODKE010000020.1:21189524-21207630 GCA_026779605.1 Mormyrus hasselquistii | reverse complement strand
ATTCTAACAACAAAGTGATATCTCGCAATAAAATCTATTACATGATATATTTAAAGACATACAGCCATCTCTTTTATTCTTTAAATGTTCCACAATACACCCACTTCTGTCAGACCAAGAGGATATCAGTACCTTACTGTAAAGCTTTAAACGTTTTAAAACTTAAAACTATTAAAACTAAAGTATTTTTTTTAATTGTTAGCACATTAAACAACAAATATTGCTTTAGCACAAGCGTTTTATACGTTTTTGCAATTAAAATTTATTAAAACCCCATCATCTTGGTTTAATCAGGAGTTCCAGGTCTTGAGTAATGCCGTCTTCCGTAATAAGAGTTTTCTCAAAATTTTTTCCAGAATATCCCAAAAATGCTGAGGATCGTTACAAGTAAAGCTCCCTCAAAAGCGGAGCCAATGAAGAGGGACACCGCGGAGGTCAAGGACTGCCAGTCTGAAAAGGTACACTGGGGTCACCCCTGCACGTTCAGTCTGACTGCTGCTCTTCAGACTGTGGCTCAGCTGTTTCCCACTAACTGAGGGTGATAAAGTGTCTACGTCCCCTCGCGTGTCGCAAAAACTTACCCTCAAAAGTGTTTTGGCCAGCAGTGACAAACCATGATGCGTTTGATAGCCAGCATACAGTAACAACTCGTGAATTGTTCAATAGCCAGTGGGTGGTTTTAGTTTTTGATCGAGCGTCCTGTACAAGGGTACATGGTTTATGAAGGGATGATATGAAAACGAATGAACGACAAACCTGACTCAAAGCCTGTGTTGAAAGGGAAGGCTGAAGACTGAATGATGCCACAGTGTGGCCCATCTCTTATATACTTACCTAATCTTTGCTGGCAATATTATGATAACTAATTACCTTCATAGCTCAGTGACTCATTATGATTCTGCTTCTAAACAAGGATAAACCTTAAATTCCTCCAGATGAAATTTATGCATAATTCATGGATCTGTTCTTCTTTTCTCATCTTCTCTTTCACTTTCATGCTGAGGTTTACTTTGCTTCTCTTATTATTAACAACAAATATCCACATTTAAATTATATTACTGCGTTCTTTGCTTACTTCTTGTTGACGAGACCATGTTGTGTTTGGGACCATATCCTTTCAGCTCATCCAGGCCCTGTTCTAGATTTTGTTTGACCCACTGTTCTAGTTTCTTTTGTGAGAGAGTGTCAGGGTCAGGCAGATACCGCGTAACCCATTCATTAGACACAGCTTGATGTACTGGATTCCCACACCATATTCTTTCATTAAGATGCAGAGTACCCTTTTCTCAGGAAGGTGACCTGCTAGTTTGATTTCTTGTTATAGTACCATGGCTTATTGTGACATTTCTGACCATTTTTCATGATAGAACTGGCACAAAAATGTATTTTCTGATGGTATTTTTTATATCAGTTGAGTCCTTGTCAAAGGGTACACTTTGCAATGAGAGGAGCTGCGTACTAATGACTGTTTGTGCGTGATGCTTGCTTGTTACTGGTGTGTTGTAGCACAGTGGGTCAGTCTACGGTGGACATGCAGAACACAAGTGTGAGATGCTGTCATTTAGCCTCATCAAATGACAGTGATTAATGCTCACACTGGGGACGTTTGTGAAAATTGTGGACAGCATACAGCTGTTTACTGCATGCTCCTGAAATCATGGCATGTCGATGTGTTGACATGAGCATGGCTTTCATATCAGCATGTAAGATAAGACTTTATTGATCCCAGGGTATATTCTCAAAAGTCAGCATGCTACTCAAGAATGAAACCTGGATCATGAAAATGGGAGTCTTGCATGATACCACTGCACCAGCAGTACTGCAAGCTGGGCTCCCCCTCAGGGAAATCGAACCCTGGGCTCCCCCTCAGGGAAATCGAACCCTGGGCTCCCCCTCAGGGAAATCGAACCCTGGGCTCCCCCTCAGGGAAATCGAACCCTGGGCTCCCACATGACTGGTGGGGCTACCACTATTCTAACAAGGCATCTACAGGAAGCCTGGGACTTGCCACAATGCAATTACTGTATAGCCCCAGAAACTGCATTTTAGGGTCAAGCGTGGGGTATCCATTGATTGTCTACTGAGATCCTGAATGGAATAACCAACATGGAACCTATTTGTTCCCTAAAGGACAGGGCAGATTCAGTCACCCATCCCACCCCCATCCCACACACACAATGAATGGCCATCAGCCAGGTGCAGATAGGTTTGATGTAGTCCTTTGCAGAGGACAGGTCACAGTGTACCGGACATGCTCACTCTCGGCGACAGTTGCTGTCGAATCTGTATTCTGCCCCGTTACCAGTGAGCGCCCGGGACACTGGCTGCCTGCGAAAGCTGAGGGTGCTTCTGGCTCCTTATTCATCACTGCACTTACTGGTCACGTTTGGTGCAGTAATGCTGAAACGCAGTGAAGTCCTTTAGATGTTCATCTCATGGAGATCTGAAGGACATTAATGCTAAAACCTACTGATGTGTAGGTTTCCCAGACCTTTGGCATAATGTTTATTTTAAGCTTGTAGGAAAGCTATGAAATAATGATGATAGCATAGCAGGGCATGTGTGGTATTGCTGATGACTTTTTACACTGTGCATTCCTGTGGCGCGTTTAGCTGTAATGGTGGCACCATCGCTCTCCCGCGTCTGGTTCCCGCTGCTCGTCTGAACGGCATTCGCATTTATCTTCACGCATTAATGAACTGCATCTAGGCGCTCGCTGAAATACACAGGCTGCCATTTTGCATGCCCCCCCACCCCCCTCCCACCAACCCACCCACGATGTTCTCCATGTTTTTCAGCAAGTTCCTGTAGGTAAATGGTCTGCACGGTAATTATTCATGCGTTCAATGCAAGGATTATTTACGAGGGTGCCGTGATATTCCTGGCGCCTTCTTGTGCTTATCTGTCCACTGAAGAATTACACAGAGCAAAACAGAAGTCGAGTCAAACAATGGGTCAGATTGTTTACACAGTTTAATGTTTCGTATCTAAGGAAGAGCGTTATCACCGCCCACTCGCAGTAGATGCATATTCCAAGCCTCCGGTCGCTGTCCCTTTCCCCCTATGGTATGACCCCCATCCACCTCACAATGTTTGACTGACTATTACTTTTGTCTGCCTTCAGGTTGACAAGATTTGTTCTCAAAACCAGACTGAAAAATGGTCCCCTGTGAGTAAAACAGCAGCGCTGAACCTGAATAACCAGGTGGGTGTTGGTTCCACCTCACCCTATTTTTTTGTGCTTCATCTTCACCCTCCTGAGTGGACACCAACTCTCTCGTTTTGTCTCCAGACACAAATTCACTGAATATTGTGGAACACAGACGCACCCCCAGATTACGATGATCCATGTCACAATATTTCAACTTTACGATGGGTGTTCCGATTCCATTCTGCTTTTCACTTTCAGTACGTTATTCAATAAATTACATGAGATATTCAAATTTGTGTTAATGGTTTTTCCCAACTGTAGGCTAATGTAAGTGGTCTAAGCATTTTTGCCTTATGATATTTTCACCGTAAGATCTAAGATCACCGTAAGGTTTATCAGAACATAACTCCATCGTAACCCGAGTGTCTGTATTTAATTAGCCCCACTGATTGTGGAATCATTCAGGGGCATCCTTAGGACTGCTCAGCTACAGAAGTCTGAGGTTCACCGAGCAGTACGATCATTCCTAATGGAAGGAGGCTGTGCTATGTGGCTCCCTGAGTTATTCTGGAAGCTTATGGAATGTCTCTTCCAATCAGAGATAGGATGAATGGTGATGCCAGGCACTGTGGGCTTGGAGTTGGGAAGGATTAATGATATTAATGGATAAGAAGATTTCCCTGGCTATAAAAGGGCTTATTCCATCATCCACACCTTTAAACATCTTTCAACCAGAACCGGGAGACAAAACAGATTAAAAATAAACCAATTCTTGGAATGCATGTGGATATTTATTTTGTGTCCGTAGACTCTGAGCGAATGGCACCATTTATTCGGCCCTTGTTTGGCCAACCGCCTCATTTGTTTCGGTAATGAAAACGTGTCCTTTAAGGCACCCTGAGGAAGGTGACTTTATCACAGGTAAATTTACTGCCGTCTTTTCCAAATGTCCGAATAATGACAGGCTGAAACCCCCACAGGCCGCTTTTATATAAAAATAAAATAAAGCATGAATGTACTATGAGAGCACTGGGACTCATTACAGTTGCAGTTTTAAGTAGTGGTTTCCCAGGAATGTCGGTTGCACTCATTAGGTCAGGGGAGGTGGAAGCGGACCACCAGACATGGCAGTGTAGGGGCCAAAGCTGGAGGGCTCTGAGAGCAGCATGAGCGAGTGGACAGTCAGGGACTTGGGGTGGGAATGTGGGAGTCCTGCTGTTATTTGAGGGCCTTGAGCATCTGCTCTTCCAATCAGATACACTCCCCCATGATTAATATTAATCAGCAGGTTTCTGAAGGCAGGGGGAGTCCAGGGCCAACTGGGCAGAAACTGGCCACCAGACCCTCTGCAAGTTCAGCCAGTCAGGACGACAACAAACAACAAATTTATTTTTGTATAGCACGTTATCACATTACATTGTCTCAAAGCGCTTTACAGCATCCCCACCCAAAGCCCCCAGTGAGTAAGCCATAGGCGACAGTGGCAAGGAAAAACCCCCTAGAAGGAAGAAACCTTGGGAGAGAAAAGCCTCAAAGGGGGGAGCCCATCCTCCAGGGGGCAGCAGGGAGAGTTCAGGGAGAGTTCAGGGAGAGTTCAGGGAGACGCAGCAGCTGGAGCCAATGGCTTATACATCACTCTTTACATGTGAACTACGATGAATGAGATGAATATGTGACAGTGTGTAGCAGGATGGTCCGTGAATGGAGGCCACCTCTGGGCATTTACTGTAACACACTGAATGAAAAATAAATACATGAGAAAATGTGAACTGTTTAAAGGCAAGTACCTGTCTTTGCCAGAGTAACACATCCACAGGCAGGCTGTTCAGTCTGGATATAATATCTAAACCCTGTGGATCAGAGGAGGTAAAGTTGAAGGGTACATGGAGATTTAAGAGGGAAATTTTATTCGCTCATTCATTTTACCACACATTTCCCTGTGCTTTGGATTAAATTCCGAGATATAAAATCACCTAGATGAAACAATGTTTTCCACGTACTTCCCAAAAGGAGAACCTGGCCAGCTCTTCATAACGCCGCTTTATCCGGCTCTATCTGGCTGCTCATTCGCTAGTGAATTTAGCAGTTCTTGATGGTAGGATATCAGAAGGCCGGCTCCGGTCATGTTGACCACGGGAATGAACCAGCAAGCATCAACGAAGCCAGACATATACAAAACATGCCAGGCGCCCAGGTTAGCTGCCGCAATGTGCTGCTTAATGAGCCAAGAGACATAGACATGTTAAATTGCACCGTTCATTCAGTTAGTAAACACCAGTCAGGGGTGAATGTACCTGAAGCCTGTTTATTTGCAGCTTGAGAACCTCAGACCTTTATTGTGATCAGTAGGGTGTTAGCTCTATTTACAGTGACCCAGAAACACCATAATACTAAGAAGTTTAAAATACTTGCTCTAGCACAGGTGACATCAAAAATAAAACTGCAAAGAGTCCAACTGTTAAATGAATTGAAGAATTCATAGCACTGGGCCATTGTATTCACCTAGAATTTTTACTGTGTATTTAAAAATTAGTTTATTTTGTTACTTGGCCTGTACTTCATGTGGGTTTTGGTCCCTGCACTACATAAATCAGAAAATGATTTATTTTAATTGTTTTTGAAGGTTATTTAACAAGGACATTTGAAGTAGCAGAAGCTAAACTGTGTCTTCCTTGCTGTCTTCTTGCATCCTTCAACGATCTGTCTTTCCCTGTGCTACGATGGTTCCAGGAAAAAACCCACGGGCAGCCGAAAGGAGGAAATGATATCATGAAGCTGCCAGAAGATGGAGGAGAGCAGAAGGGAGGAGAGCAGGAGGATCACAACTGAAGCAATAGAGGATGAGGATGATGGAAAAGCGGCTAAGGAAATAATGTTCCACGGACTGTCTGTATGCTGTCAGTGATGTCAGTTTGATTCAGTGTAATACAAAAGCATGCAACTGACCCTGCCCCTTCATCATAGACCCCGCTCCTTCAGCCAGACCCCCCCACGGGTCTGTCTCAGTCCCGCCTACATTCCCGGTGAATCACTTCCAGACCTATCCTGCCCACACAAGACACAAGCACACACAACATGGTCATGTGCAAAACACATTCCCGATCTTTTGAGGAAAACCCCACCTCCTGCTGGCCATGTCTGGACTTTGATGGTGGAACTAATACATAGCAGTGGCATGTTCTCAAGCGCTCCGTGTCGCTGGGGGCGTGTTTTTACGAGACTTTTGTTGTACAGTTTGTCTGCATTTGCTTCTTTAGTTGTTTTTGCTCAGTGCCAGGAAAATATCTCATGTTTTATAATGCTTTCAATCAAACCTTTTGTAGCTCAAGTCCAGCCATAAGAGGAAGGTGCTTTTAGACTAAGTAGGGATGGACCTCGACCCTTCTGATCTTTGGCTGGCATTAAATGTACTACTCGTTTTGAATGATAATTTTAAAAAGCTATTGATTAAAAAAATAACTGCAAAGCAGGAGGACTGGCTTCTGTTCTGAGACCTGTTTAAAGAGTGTTCCGGTAGTTTAGTGTTTTGGACTCACAGAAAAAGCTCTTTCCTCCTTTATTGTAGGCCAGAGACAGGGCTGGCCAACTTTCGACGTTTATTTTTCCGAAAATTATTTGCCTTTAATGTGCCAAAGGTAAAGAATGAAAACTCACAATGAGTCTTTTCACTGAGAACTATGTGCCATGCACTGACTATGAAGCTAATCTAAGCTACTCTCTCTTTCTGTATTACCTGATCTATCTGTGTCCGTCCAATAAAAGACTGATTATTAATATTGTGTGAATCACCACATCTGTGTAATTTGGCTAAAAATAAATGGATTGTTGCAAAACAGTTGTGTCACATCTCTCAGTCATCGATTAAATATGTAATTATGCAGGAAGTCCAAGAGAATGAAAATAAATGTCGAAAGGGGGCTAGCTGAATCGGCAGGCTTGGCGTTTGTGTTCGAAAACTGCTTTTTAGGGTCTGTAGTTAGTGTGTAACCAAGTATGTATTCCAGTGCGCTAGCCTTGCACATCTAGCATGTTTTACAGTTCATTATCGTCCAGTTCGAACCAGGTCTCCGAGTGGCACTGTGACAGTGCCGTCAGCAGTAGGCGTGCTTGCATCCTCCTTGTCTTTTTAATCCCACAGAGAAACATAGAATGAGAGCAACTGTGAGCTCAGAAGGGGAGGAGGCCCCTGCCTGTGACTACCCATTCGTAGTTATGGTTGCATGACAGCCATCCTTCATCATGACTGTCCTTGTCAACGCTCAGCCTGCTGGCAGCGCTTACGCCAATCAGGACAAGCGAGACCACGGGCGTGTTCTCTTTCCAAGCAGAAAGGCGATACTAAGGATGGCACCTTTCAAGTGGCAAGATTCAAAACCTTTATCGCCTTCCTGGTATTGGAAATTAAATTATAAATTATATTAAAACAAAAGGCAAAAGAAGACAAATTGGGTCACATGAACGGGGAAGGGTGTGTTTTTATTCTGTTCCTGTCCTCGCATGATTGGTCTTTTAACTTTAATATTTAAATGCCCAAAGGTAAAGGTAATTGTTACCCTGGAAATTAGTAATGTGAGGATCTGGGGATTGAAGACATGAATGTGGTGTGTCGCGAGAGGAGCACGTCAGCCTTCTGACCTGTAGAGGAAGCAGGATTGCAGCAACCTCGCAGGAAGTCCACCTCAATGATGGGCCGAAGCTGCCAAGCGGACTGAGGATTAAGAAGATGCTCCTGACCTCCAGCCTTCCAGGAGAACAACGTGTTTGTATTTACATGCACATTGTACTTATTTACCTTCAGCTCTGAAATGTGAAACTTTATCAGGCAGTTCACAGTAATAGTAAAATATATGAAATAGTTAGAAAAAAGAGCTGTATGGAAAACTACTCTCGTCCTCAATCTCAGTTTTTTCGTATGGGTGAAGTAATCAGCTATGCTGTAGGCCATGATGACAATTCTGGGAATCTATGCAGATGATCTACTATCTCTGCATCATTCCTAGAAGTGTTATCTCATTTTCAGTTTCTGTCCATGGTTTTGCCTCAAAATGTACCTCTTTCTGGAATAATTCAACCAAGGAGACCTCAGTAGATGGTTGACATGAGTGTTTATTTAATCAAACAATTTAAATGAGTATGAGAAGAGTGATTTGGCGAAGCCCGTTTCTTGGTCGTCGGTTTCATCGACTCTGAAGCTGACAGGTCTGGCTGGGCGACCAGGCAGGAGGCGAAGGAGCCAATCCCGGAGCAGGACGGGGAGCCGGAGGTGGCGGAGGGGAGGAGGTGGGGGAACCGAATAGCTGTAACGGCAAAGATCTGGGTTAGACTTACTCTTTATATAAGACTTGGATCGATGTGATTGGACACGAGTAGGTCACCTTGTTTGAACTTTCGTATTCACTTTCATTTCAAAGATGACTCAGAATGGTACTTCATTCGTACCAGTGATTTATAGTTAAATTATTTATGAATTAAAAGTGGTTTTATATATAAGCATAACGGAAATCCTGACAATCAACTTTGGGTGTTTTTCCATCGCACCAGGTAGCGTACTTTTGATTCTTCAAGAAAATACCAAAAGTACGGTACTTCAAGGTTTTGGTTTTCCACTGGTGTAAAAACTCATACCCACACGGTGTGACATCACAGTGCAAGGCTGGGTATTTTCTACTGATTTCGAAAAATGCCTGTAGTATATTATATGGCTTGGCAATGTGCAATACTAACACCAACATTGCATTTTATGCACATACAATCCTTACATCGCTAGTCAGCTAAATTAAGATCAGGATTTTTCTTGCTTTCAATTCTGTATGGAAATGTTAAGGGCTGAATATTTAATAATGAAATATTCTATAGGACTGTAGAATAGGGATGGATCCATATGGACTGTGGGACTGGGGTGTAGGGATGAGGGTATATAAACTGTGGGACTGCGGTATATGGACTGTGGGACTGGGGTGTAGGGATGAGGGTATATAAACTGTGGGACTGCGGTATATGGACTGTGGGACTGGGGTGTAGGGATGAGGGTATATAAACTGTGGGACTGCGGTATATGGACTGTTGGGCTGGGGTGTAGGGATGGGAGTATATGGACTATGAGACTGAGGTATAGGGTTGAAGGTATATGGACTGTGGGACTGGGGTATATGCATTTTGGGCTGGAACATAGCAGATTTTACAGTATCTATGTATCTGGTCAAGGAATGAAGTAGATCCAAAGCATTTTATTTTACAAACACTAATGTTGCCTGGTCAGTGTTCAGAAATTAAATGAGTGACTCCATTTATATGTGTTGTGTTGCTGTGCGTCCCCGATTACCCATGCATGGTACATTTTGCCATGTAAATTGTGATTATCCACTTCCTAAATATGTTGTTTGCAATCAGCATAATCGGTATTTAAGAATTCAGTTTTCTTACCTATTTTGTGTTTATTGGTTTGTGTATGTTACTAGCATTGTAATTCCTCTATTTTCATGCATGTCAGGAATCATTTAAAAAGCTTCCTCCTCCTCAATGTATCGTCTCTGTGCACATGATGTTTTGTCTGCTCGACTTCTGTCGGTGTCTGAAAGACTGATTAAGACTGTTTCTGAAGTCTGGTTCTAGCCCCTTTTCCACTGTCAGGACTGCAATCTGCCCTCCACTCTAAGGCTTTGTAGAAAAGAAGTCAATAATGTGTGTAGTGCGTAGTCTAGCAAAAGCCACACATATGAAGTTCTCCAGGTAACACACTATGAAAATGACATTATGAATTTGTTAGTAAGTTGAGTGAACATCAAGCATTTTTCTAGTATTTGGATATTTAAAGATGCTGTTTTATAAGCAACATCAGCACATTTCTTTACACTGGCCGCAGTGAATGTGATGGTGTCACGTCATAAATACAGTGCAGATTTCCAGACTGCAGTGCGGTTGCCAGTTCATGGCTATGTTGCACCCGGGCATTTTTTTTTATTTCATTAAAACACGTTTTTACTTGAATGTTGCAGTTAATTATCTTGTTCCTTTTTAGACGCTACCATCCAAATCCTATTAAAATACGTCAAGTTCACGCCTGCAGTGTTTCCACTTTACAGCTCTCTTTGAGTTTGTCTTTTAACCCATAAATGAAACATTTTTGTAAGAAAATGTTTGTATATAAAGCTACTTAAAATGCTTTGCTGTCAGACAGGATGAGCGCATACTGTAGTGTAGTAATTAATCCTTAACCGTTCCTTGATATGACTCCGTCCGAATACCATGCAACCAGCATGTCACCACGGCTCTCATGTTAGCCCATGCTGCTTCTCCAGCCGTGCGCCTCATTCTTACAGCTCCGCTGGTCACATCTCACACTGATACCATCACAATACTATCAATACTATCACGCTGCACTAACCTGCATGTTCTCAATGAGCTTCCCAGTGCAATGAAGTTACCCTCCAGATGTCTTTTTTAAAGTCACAATGACTGAAACCCAGCATTGTTCGTGAAAAAAAAACAACAATTGTTATCTGGTTAGTCACTAACCAGGAAATGAACAGAGTAAGAATGTTTTTCCAGCCAGGAGAAGCTGTGCACTTTGTAATTCATCTACAGCAAAAATAAATGAAAGTAAGCACCACTACAATGCACATCTCCATAATTCATGACTGGGCCCCCATCTGATTTAACCACCTAATTCATCTTGTAAAACTAGGCCAGTGTCTTCACCCAAGTAAGACCAATTTAAATTAGACTGACTGTAATTTCCCATGAATAATGCAGTGGACTGATGTATGAAGATACAGCATTCAGGAAATTTCTATTAAAAATCGTCAGCGTTAAAAAAAAAAAAAAAAAAAAAAAAAAACATAAAAGAAGATGTATGTTGTCTTAATGCTGTCAAAAGAATGCAGCATCATCATCCTGTCAATTAAAAACAGCACACAGAAGTGTGCTATCGTTGTATATTTTCAGCTATGAAACAAAGTAAAAATGCAATAAATAAATAAACTTTTTAAAATGTCCAAATGGAATATACCTGTCAGAAATGTGATGACGTGAGGCTGATAATGCTGTCCCCCTGTCTTCATCCCCCTTGAGGTGTCACCGACTCCAGGTAAAATTTTAAGTGGAGAGAGGAGACAACTCCGGATCCTGGGCTGTGTCCCCCCCTCACCTGGGGGGGTTTCTGCCAGCAGCGCTGTCTTCCACAGCCTTTGATTGTTCAGCTTGAGCTTTGCCCAGGAACTGCTTGCTCTGCGTGTTTTCGCACCCTGGGCAGCGGCAGCCGCTTCTGGTTTGATTTCACATCATGTCACTCAGTGGCCTGTCTTCACTTTCCTTCCTGCGGTAAAATATCGTGTTTTACCATAGTCCTGCTTTAAAACTGGCCGCAATCACAGCGTATTCTGGTGCATCATGAGAGCAGGAAAGTGCACGGAGACGGGGGCTTCTATCAGCCAGGCACCTACACCCTTGTGAGTCTGCCAGCTTCGCTCACTACGCTCTTAATAAATGAAATATAACAATGGAGTCTTGTGATTTGCATTAATGGAGATGCAGTAATAAAAATATACCCACATGTGCGTGCGGGAATTGCAGCAGGACTGATGGCACAGCCGAGATTATGGTGTGGACGCATTTAGGAGCGCGGCCCACCAGGCCGGGATGAGCTTCAAATAACACTGTCCTTCACAGAGATATTCACGATGACACGTGTTTGCTTCGGCACCCAGGGGAAAGTCCAGAAAAGGGATTGCAATGTTCACGTAGGCCGATGCCGCGCAAAGTATTATATTTCAAATATATATATATGTACGTACGTGTACAGCCCCCCTAACGGAAAAGTGCTTGAAATGGATCGATTATGGAAGTAATTCACTACTACTGCAAATGATAGTATTTAAATAGTACTCTGTTTTTTTATTTCTATTTAACGACTTATGAAGTTAACCAGAAAAAAGTATTGTTGTCCTCCCTGTGCTGAAAGAGTTCTAGTTATTGGAATTGCGCGTGATGCCCTGAATATTTATTTGGGAAGGCGCTTCAGAGCAGAAATGATGCCTTAGGAGCATTTTGAGAGAGGAAAGAGAGGCTGATGAATTCTTTGGACTTTGCTGGGTAAGGAGGGTCTCTCATTGTTTACTCTCCCCTATGAATCCAAAATTATGTCCAACTTGTCAAAAAACATTCTGCAAAGTACATTTCAAGCTCCTCTTGACATGAACACCAGCTTCCCTTCACACAGTAACCTGCTTGTAAAGATGTGCTGAATAAATACCACTGGCTGAATGTTACTGTGCTATGCTAGAGCCTACAGCTTGCTGAGTGCACTCAGTTCAGTAATTGAAAGATTTACTACTATGCCGATTTAAGCCTGTGTTGGTGTGGCCACCAGGTTAGCCCAACCTGTGGTCTGTGTGTGTCCTAATGCCCCAGTGTAGTGACAGGGACACTGTGCTGTAGAAATAGTGCCATCCTTCGGATGGGACATAAAACTGTGGTCCTGACTGTCTAAGGTCATGAATGGTCCCTGGGCATCTTTTGAAAGAGTAGGGCTGGTACCCCAGTGTCCTGGCCAAAATTGCCCACTGTAGTCCTATCAGATCTGGCCTCCTAATTATCTCCCGTGTCTAATTGGTGAATCCTCTCCTGCCCCTTCATTACCTTAGCTACTCTATAGTAACATTAAAGCAAAGGGACTGTTTCACTTAGTCATGGAAAAGACGTCTGGATTTAAAAATGTATCTGCGATTTGGAAATAAATAAATGCAAATGTAGAAATAAAAAACAATATTGATCCAGCTTGAACCTCTAATGATTGAAGGTTGAAAGATAAATGGATAAATGTTAAGACATTTGATGATAAATTTTGCAATAAATTTTAATCACAAAGGCTCAGTTGGTCTTTGCTTTATAATAGCCATTAATATAAATCCATTTTCCAGAATCCAGGCGGGAACACAAGACTGGAAGCACTCAAGATCCGGTCCGCTTCGGTACCTACACACTCAGCGCAATTTTAAGGCATCAGCCCGCCTGAACCTGGGTTGAGGGGCCCCTGGAGCAGTTTAGTTTGAGTCTCTTTCACTTCCATTGAGATTAAATCAGGGATGGTCATTGCAAACATTGCAAATCCCTTTCTATGACAATCACTACTTAATTGTTATATTTGTTATTTTCTTTTCAGCCCACCACCCTGACTAGGATGAAGAGTTAGATGGCAGATGCATGGATTTTGTTCACGTGTTTCATGCCATTTCTTTCGTACTTGTTGTCCTCTTTTTCTCTTCTATCCGGCAGGATTAGCATTCTAATAGTGCAGTCAATCTTTCCGCAGCTGAAACATCATGGAAACCTGCTGCTGATTCCAGTTTCATGGTGTTTCCAAATCTTATCAGTCCAGAAAAACCAATACTTAAATCACCCGAGCTATAAAAATGAGCTTAACCTTGACCTTGCACTATACCTGCCATTATTATTAAATGACGTGTTGTGACACATACAAAACTATAATACTTGAATACCATATCATAACTGTGTGTCTTGAACTTTTTTATGGAAAATTTGAATTTTCAGAATTAATAAATACTATATGAGACGTTGGTACTGTAATAAATCCTGTTTAGAATCTCAAGTTCAAGTTCAATTTCAAGTAAACTTTATTGTCATTCATACCACATATTGAGAGTGCATGGTAGAACTAAATTGCGTTTCTCCTGGATCCATGTGCAAAACAAACAGAAACACTACAGTATAATATAATACAGTATAGTACAGTATAGTACAATATGGTACAGTATAATACAGGCCAGACAAAATACACACAATACAACAAAGAACTACACAGAGAACAGAACTACACAGAGAACTATTATTCAGCACAGAGGTAAATCTCGTGCAGAGTAAAATAGTGCTCAACGTTAAAATTTAAAGTTTAAAAGTATTGCACAAAATATTGCGTTCTTTCACTGTTGCCATATAATAGTGAGTGTAAGTGCAGGTTACTAATAGGAGAAGCGAGGTTTGATTCTCCATAATGTCTCCTAGCTAGAATGTGAGCAAAGCTGTCCAGTGACCCCAGAATGTGAATGTTCTCCTCATTGAAAAACAGAGTGATATGGTTATACTGATATTAAGGGTACTACTGTGTCTCTACTGTTTACAAGGTTACAGAAGACAGGAACTCATGGGCTCAGCATGTTTGATGGTCTGTAATTTGTCCTTGGTATGGAGAGCTGGTGCTCATACTCAGCAAGGGAAGCTTTTTCATTGCAAGTCCAGATATGAGATAAGGAATGAACTCAGCTTCTCCACTGTAAAACCCACTGGATTCTCAAAATCAGCCGCAGGACTCGCCGATAGGCAAGAAATACTACTTTTTTCTCTTGTGAGCTTCTTTAACATATTTAAATAGTCACATACCTTTTGTGGTATGTTTTATTTTACCCTTTATCTATCTACAGGGATTGGACAATGAAACTGAAAAACCTGCTTTTAGACTATAAACTGAGGCGATTCTAGGGACACTAGGGGCACCCCACCCGACATGGTAAAATGTACGAGTTTAGGTGTGTAGCCTAAATTAATAATATCCACAAAGAGAATTTAATAAAAAGAGAATACACAAATAAAGTAGACTTGTCGGTGCGATGTATTATGGAATCAGTCGGCCTTGGGGACCCCCTCCCTGCTTGAGGGCCCCAGGCCATTGCCTGCCCTGCTTGTCCTGTTCCTCTGACTACAATAATTTATTAGCATAGTGTAGGGCCTCCTTTTGCGGCTAACAGCATGAATTCATTTTGGGAATGATAGATATCAGTCCTGTACAGTGGCCAGAGGGATTTTGAGTCAGTTCTGTACAGTGGCCGTGTGATGCTGGTGGAGGAAAACATTTCCTGATTTGCTCCTCCGAAATATCCAAAGTCTAATATTCAGGTCTGGTGACTGTGCAGGCCATGGGAGATGTTCAGCTTGACTTTCATGTTCATCAGGACACTCTGTCACCTGTCCTGCCGTGTGTATTGGTGCATGGTGATGCACGGCACCACCTTCAAGGTACAATGTTTGAACCACTGGGTGAACATCCAGAAGGGTTCATAGTCCTTGACAGTGATGCACCCATATAGAGCAAGTAGTGGATCTAGTGAGTGGCGTGATACTGCAGCCCAAACCATCACTGATCCACACCTGTGCTTCACTCTGGGTACGCAACAGTCTGGGTGGTGAGCCTCTCTGGGGCTTCTCCACACCATAACTGTCCCAGATGTGGGAAAGACAGTGGAGCTGGACTCATCAGAGAACAATACATATTGCACACTGTCCATAGCCCAAGATTTACACTGCTGGAATGAATATTGACTCAGTGGAGCTTCCAGCTAAGTTTTGCCATAAATAGGATAGTCGAGATGTGCATTTAATTCTGCAGTGGGTTTGGCAGCTGTGGTTCTTTGGATACAATCCAGGTTAGTATCCAAACAACCCTGTCAGACAGCTTCTTCTTCTGTCCAGTTACTCCCATTGGATGTGGTCTGTCCTTCGTGGTGGCAGTTTGATATTACCTTGGATACCGTAGCTCTGGATACACCACACCAGTGAGGCGTGCACCAACAATATATTCTTTTCTGAACTCTGATATGTCTCTCATTATGCTTTGTGGATCACCATGTTTTATGTACATCTGTGCTATTGCTCGAATTCAGTGTTCACACTCTGCTCTTACTGATGGAACGTGTAATCACCATATAGCCATGAAGCCTCAAACTATTGACCAGGTGCATCACTTTCATTGTCCAGCCCCTGTATGCTTTGCTAACCTACAGTAAGACAGAGTATCAGCAGGACTGAACTGATCGCATGATGGTTTAACACCAGCACTGTGTTTGAGGCCCATGTCCTCGTTATGGCTTAATCATGGTCACCTGAGTGGAAGGGCGGAAAGTGTGAGGTTTTCCCTTTAAAAACGTGCATTAATGTGTCTTTACTCATTCTGTAAACTTGAACCCTGAACTCCATCCAACAACTTCTCAAAAAAAGTAAGTTCAGCAGTTTTTATTTCCCTTTACTCCCTTTTCCTAGTGTTATAATGAGTGTGCATCAGTTTATACTCCAAAGGAAACTGTACAGCCGGGTGTGAGGAAACCAGTCCGGCCGGAACGATGCTCACAGACGATTCCACGGAAACCAAGGGCATGGGAAGATCTTTGATCTGGGACAAGATTCAGAGGTTTTAATAGAAGTGAGTACGCCAAAGATTCAGGGAAAGTTGTGTGCTGGTGTGAGGAAGGGACTGATTGAAGTAAAATAAAAAAGGGAAGTGGTAGGTCTGGTTATAGAGGTAAGAAAAACCAATACAGCCTTTCCGCAGCTGAAATATTATGGAAACCTGCTGCTGATTCCAGTCGTTTCATGGTGTTTCCAATTCTTATCCGTCCAGAGAAACCAATGCTTAAATCACCCGAGCTATAAAAATGAGCTTAACCTTGACCTTGCACTATACCTGCCATTATTATTAAATGACGTGTTGTGGCACGTAATGCAAAACTATAATAGTTGAATATTGTACCTTAACTGTGTCTTAAACGTTTTATAGAATATTTGAATTTTTAGAATTATTAAATACTATATGAGATGTTGGTACTGTAATAAAACCCTGTTTAGAATCCCGGAAGCGATGTTTCATTCTCCATAATGTGTCCTAGCTAGAAAGTTTTCCAGTGATTCCAGAATGTGAAGCAACCCTGATGTTCTCCTCCTTGAAAACAATGTAGAGTGATAATAGTGATAATTTTAATAATAAGTGCACTATTGTTTATACTGTATCTGTGCTATTTACAGGTGATATAGCCATAAATTTTTCAGCATTTATAGAAAATGATACATATTTATATAATAAAATAAAATCCACCGCATCCCTTTTGCGCTAATGTTCATTTAATGTTCCTACTGCTGTAGCTGTTTTTCCTCCAAGTGGTGTTACTTGTTATTCAGGAAACCAACCCGGGGATCTTGATATTATATAAAATGATTAACACTTATAATCACTGTCTTGTTCTATGAGAACCACGGTCAAGCTGGTGGATTTTTTTTTTGACTGTAGCTGATTGCAGTGTTGAGGACGTGTTTGAACTCGATACACGGTGATTCATCCTGCTGTGAATTTAGCAAATCAGCCCTAATTGACGCAGCGTTTTTAAAATTAGTTTAACACTGCTGCTAGAAACTGTGGTTGTCGAAAAATGAATTTTGTTTGTGGCAAATTATCAATAACAACATTTATATAATGTGTTTTTCCCTCCTGGTCTGCAAGCAAAGTCTGAAAATTACTATTATTTTAATGTTCATGGTAATGATTCATTATTAGCTTTAATAGAGCAGAAATCTAGAATATTGTAGTGAAAATTATGGTAATGTGACTGTGTGAAACTTTTTTTTCTTTGTTACAGAATTAATAGACGAGAAAGTCATTTTAAATCAACATGCTGATCCTGTGATCTAAAGTAAGACAATTATTAAAATTGGCAAAAAAAAATATTATCGCATAGTCATTCAAAACGGATGAGTTTGTCTCTTATGACCCTTTAAATGGCAGTTTTAACATTTTTTTTTCTTTTAAGGTGCCCTTTTAAATGACTTCTTTTTCTCTAATGATCTCCATTTTTAAGATGTATTAAAATGCCTGAGAAATATTAAATGTTGTAAGTGCTTCTGAGACCAGCTGTGGTCCAGGATTTGGAAGAAGTTCAACATGGATGGAATTCTCTACGGATGCTACAGGAAAATGTGGCATTTCTCCCTGTTGCCTTGTCCCTGTGGGGAAGTCACTGGATGCCTCACTGGATGCCTCACTGGATGCCTCACTGGATGCCTCCAGTCCAGGCTGATGCTGTTATCGACATCCTGCTGGGAGCTGCTGGCCGCGTCCTTTCATCTCCGGCTGCTACTCGGGGGAATGAAGGATATCTGACAAACTGAACCTGAGCTGTG
>JAODKE010000020.1:21164566-21189424 GCA_026779605.1 Mormyrus hasselquistii | reverse complement strand
CTATGGCCCCAAATTAGGCTTGGTAAACTGAGGCTAGGCTTAGCATTAGAATAAATATGGCATTTTCAGCTATCAAACCTCCCTCCATCATGCCATAATTTCGACTCCAGTTTTACTGGAATTACAGATAAACATTTGATTAATCTGATACATTTTTTCTAGGCATTTTTCTAACTATGGTCAAGCACAGGAAAACAAAAGCATGCCTGTATGTAAGATTTCCACTTCTTAGGTTGTTAATTCGTTAAACTTCAATCTGAGCCCCGATGAGGGTTTTCATCCGTCAGCCATCCTTGCTTCTCCTCTGTCGTATTGGTAGTTAGCATTGCTATAAATATGGCACAGGACATAATTCCTTTCTGTTTCTATAAACAGGTTTTTGGATGAAATGGTGTCGGCATGCTGGATAATTTATAAGCAATGCAACAGTGCCGGAACTTTCTGTGTTTCCAGCTTGGCATTGTGTGTGTGTGTGTGTGTGTGTGTGGGGGGGAGGGGTATAGCCACAATATCAGCGATTCTGTTTACACTCCGTGTCGCAGGCAGGCGCTGTGTCCCGCCCCCACCCCTGCCCCCCTCCCCAGCGTCAGAGCCGGCAAACCCAAACCTAGCAGATGTTTGTAGAATGAGATGTCACCATACCGAGGAACACGACTTTACTGAAGCAGAAGGAGGCGAAACGGCCCAGAAATCCTGGGCAGATTAACGGCAATCTCCGCCTGGAAAATGCTAAGTTCATTCCCTTCATCACTGGAGGATATCCAGTGTATCAGCATAAAACTGCATCACATTGGCACAGGGAAATAAAAACTGGCAGTTTGTCTTCCCTTAAAAAAAAAAAAAAAAAAAAAAAATTAAGAGGAGACGCTTCTAGCCTGATTCTTACTGGAGGTCTCAGAACAGTCGACTGTGATCTCCACCACATGACCACATGTCCCTAATGGTCTTCTTCGAATCGATATGTTTGACTTGCCACAGAATGTTATAATAGGGTGGGCTTATATGTCATCTATGCTCTCTGTTTGCAGTCAGGATTGTCCTGGTTCTGGGAAGGTTCAGAAAGGCAGCCATGGTTGTGGGCACTATTTTTGAACTTAGTTTAACCTGGTAGGTGGGTGAGGTGGCAATGGCAAAGTGAGTCATATAAGAGATTTTTCTCGTAGATGACAAAATGGATTTATAGTTGTATGACTATCTCAGATTTAAATGAGCTGTACAGTTCCCCGCCTTCACGCTCTTCCAGTGACTGGCAGTGGGCTTCTATTTTATTTTGGATTTTGAGATATGTAAGGAAACAAGCTAGCGGCTACTTTCATGTAGTTGTCATGTTTTTCACATGCCTGCCTTTACGTACTGCCCAGTACGAAAACCAGTGCTGCTAAGCCAGTGTCTGCTGTTCCGCCAGTGGATGGAAAAGTGCAAGCTTGAATGTGACGAAGTTTGTGCCCCTGCAGAGAAGGTCAAGGGTCTGTCACTGCTGACATATGACAGGTGAGTAGGGTGGTAGTGTAGGTTTTGGGTGATGCAACAGGTCAGTCTGCGCTCTGCAGCAGTGTCTTGTCCTATAGTGCCACACTGTAGGCTCCCTTTATCACAATTGTTACATTTAGCGGGTTGTTTCTCAATGTTGCTCTATGCATTTCTGGACGAATTTTCTTCTCCAGCATCATGTTGTCTTTGCTAGGAAATCTGTGATCAGATCGGAAAGCATGATTAACATCATTTTACATATTTTGAAACATAAATCTTTTACACTTGAATTGTCAAGCAAACAGTGCTCTGTAACTGAGTTCAGCTCCCACATACCAGAACATTATTAAATTATGGAGAAAATATTTGATTAAAAAACCATTTAAAGCATTAACAGTGGATGAATTCCTGCTTTATTTGTTTATTTTTCTGAATCGCTGCATTTTAATCTAAACCCCTAGACAAGTGATCATAATGGATTGGACAAATTCTATGGAGAATATCTTGCACACTTTGGTAACACAGTTTGGTTTGGTGAACCACAGTGGAAGGAAATTGACTCTCTTCGGTGTGATATGAATGAAAATTCAGTCTCTTCAGGTTTTAATTACCCCTATGAGAGGTGATTATTCTTAAGCATGGATTGGAGGCTCAACTAAAGCTTCATTACCACCAGTATTGATGAAAAACACTCAGAATGTAATTCAGTTATTTCCCAATAATGACAGCCAATAATGCATGCTTTTATTAAACATACAAATACAGCAAGCACTTCCATTCTGATTCTAGATCCCAGCTTGTGTTTTGAGGATAAAACTGCATTGAAATGACGTGGATTAATTAGATGGCCAGCGATGGTGTGGCAGATGTTACATGCACGGTCTGCTTGATTTGAACCTGGGTTTGCAGACAGTCAAACTGAATTCTGAGAGTGTTTATTCTTTTTCAAAAGCATTGTGTTCAACGTCACGATGTAAACATATTGAACAGCCCTTTGGAAATCTGTTAAATTCTTCATAATGCTGGCTGTGTCTGAACTGCATAGCAGATTGTACTTTTGTACGAACTGAGCCCGTCATTCTTCGGTTTCAATGGGGCTGTATTCTGTGTGTGTCTGCATCACATTATCATCAATACTGACGTCCGAAGATATTTTGTACATTTTCCTCATCTTCTCCTTCCTGGCATCTGATTTTGAAGCGGTGTTCAAGTTTAAACTGCCTGTCATTGTCATTGTCAGCTAGCAATGCTGTCCTGATATTTGGAGCCCGTCTCATAAACATGAAACGAAATTAACCGCCAGCTAATAACTGTCTGTAAGCTAATGTGAAATACAGATCTGTGTTAATTACGCAATTAGGCAGTTGTACCTCTCCCCCCAGTCCGCTGCTTTCAGTTCGTTTAATCAGCGGCCGCAAGACTTGACAATCGTCTGCAGATCCTCGCTTATAATTGCACAAATAAGAAAGCAATTGCTCTGTTCTCCAGGAAGCCGAAAGACGAATTATCGAATGTTAGCAAATTTGTTGTGGGTTGTTCGCACAGCTATATAAAAGGTTTATTATAAAAGGAAGTGGAACTGGTAGTTTCAAGACCAGAGAGAAACTGCTGTTGGCCCGAATTGCATAAATGTGCATTTATATCTCTGTGGGAAATTGGACCAAGTCCGTGACCAAGATTAAAATAACAGTGGTAGCTCGACCAGTGATGAGCGCTTGCTGGAAGACTTTTTGATGTCTTTCCTTGTGCAAGGCAGACATGTGGAAGGACTTCAAAGGCAGCCCTGTCAATTGGTGATGCATAAACGCCCGGCAGCTAAGGGATGTGTTTTGCCTTCTGTGTTTCTGGCTGCTTTTGAGGCTTTTAATTTACTTTTTAATGCTAAGAAATAAATAAAATCAATTTGTGCCAATTTGTGCCCCTTGAACAAATTAGTCCTAAATGCCAGTATTCGTTTTCATTGATTAATAATTCTTTTTAATCTGTTCACTTCCAGTTTAATGAATAAATAATTCTGACCGAGTAAAATTTTTTTGGCTTTCAGAATGACGGTAATAAATTGAAAAGAATGTTTGACTGGTCAAAGAGGTGCGTTCCGTGAGCGGCTGAAGGACCAAACGTGGTTCTTCTCTGCTGAATCGGGGCCGTCCGCTTCTGTAACCTCCGAGACGGAACACCTCGATCTAAATAGACAGCGGTCCGCTCGGCCTGCTGCTGGGTGACTAAGCCCTCGAGTCTGATGCTGATGGGCCGGGAGAATGCGACCATAAACATAAACCTTCACGCTTGGTTTCGCTGCCGTATACAGCACCTGTACATAGTGTTCATTTTTATGGTTTTGCCACATTTTTGCACTTGTGTTTTGCAGACTATAGCACCTTTTTCAGTTCAGCGGCAGGTTCTGTCCTGTCGTGACTCACAAAGCTTTTTAATTTCAGTTTTTCAACCCTGTTTGTGTAGGAGACAGCAGCTTGTTCCCGCTGCCTGCCTCCTTGTTTTGTAGTGAAGGCCCCAGTTGCCCTTAGCACTCTTACCTTCAGCAGCAGCCCTAGCTGGGTCTGCTGTTTCCGTGGCCCCATTCAAAAAGTCACTTTGGGGGCCCCCCACCCACCAAGATGTTTCAAAAGCTAAATAAATAGCCAGTGAGAAGAGTCAGAAGATCATAGCTGGCTAGCCGGTTACGAACACGTTGCTTCAGCATCTCCTAAATAAGGAACAGCTTATTTAATTTTATTGTTTGTAGCCAAACAGTAGCCCCCAAACCTCAGGGGCCCCATGCAAAAGTGATGCTAAACGCTGCCTGGTTGGCTGTGCTACCTGTGTGCATCATATGCAGCTGGTCCTCCAACATCTCCTGGACCATCCGTTGTCGCCCTTGATATGGCTGGAGACTTTACTGGAACAGCTTCAATTAAATGTCATTAATTACTTGATAATATAAAGCTGGAGGGGGACTGGAGATATATCGGATTGTATCGCATGACTCCATTGGATGCCCTGCGTCGCATGACTCCATTGGATGCCCTGTGTCGCATGACTCCATTGGACGCCGTGTATCACATGACTCCATTGGCCAGAAAATCACATGCAAGACCATGTCTTCTCTATCTTAGACATCTCTCCAGGCCGTCAGATGGTAGGCCACACTTACGACGTGAGCAGAGCCATGGATGGGATTGGATCCACCCATGTCTTAGGAATGGGTGGATTTTTGTTTCTCAAATGGCTTTGGTCCACAGGTCAGAGTGTTGATAGCCTCCATCGATGGTGTACTGGGCTGCTGTACTGGGGCATGTGTATCAGCGGTGATGGTTCTGGGGGGGGTCCCTGTCCTCTCTGGCTGTACAGTGAATGGCCTGTAGGTGTCTCTCCATCTCCCGCTGTGAGCAGATGAGGCTCAAAGGCTGCTGTAGGATATTCAGTATAAAATGAAATGAAGAAGTCAACTAGATACTGATTATTTCAGTTCAGTTCAATTTATTTTTACATAGCTACTTTTACAACAGTCGCCCCAAGGCGCTTGACAACACTGTGCGGCAAAATCCATTACTACATCATTCATACAAAATGGTGCATGAAAGACAGAAAAGGAAAAGAAAGAATTGGAGCCTGAAGACAACGAAGGAGAAGAACCAATTACTCCAAAGTAAGGAGGAAAAGAACTTCTGGGTCCAAGAGTGACCAGCTCCCCCCCCACCCCCTGCTGTTAATATTACTAGCATGCTATGCTAACATTACAGGAAATGATTAGTGTCTCAAATGAAGACTAAATGCTATAAAGTTGCTACTATAGTAGACACTAGACGTCTGATGTCCCTAGCCGTCTTCCCCTGGACGGCTCTGAGTATGGCTTGCTCAGTCCTCTTAATAGACATCTATTTGCTATCTATGTGATAACATGATAATTTTTCTATATCAAGAGGAGTAGCAATCCTGCTGTATACTGTTCAGAATAAAAATGCTGCTGTGCTTCTAGAAAAACAATTTCCCAGTCCTGTTCCGGTATCTCTCAGAATCCACAACCAACCCCCAGTGTAGTCATTCTCTGAAGGTGCAAAGGCTATTAAAGAGCAATTAATGTAAGGCATTGACTGAGCTCTCAATAATATTCAGATGTATTATAAAGGCACCTGCTATCAGTGTAAAGCTAAAGACTCACAAAATATAAAAGCCCAAATTATCAGCTGTTTTATCCTTAAACTCAGCTACATTATAGCTATCTGACCAGACTTGCTGATTCTCTAACCATTCATATTCACATTCAAACGATCTATAAACTACAGTTCCAAAGCACCTGAACTTCATAAAGTGAACGGATTTCTCTTCCAGGCGAACATTGACTGCTGAATGTTATTTATTAATACCGTACAGATGCTGAGCTGAATGGGCATTCTGGGGGAGATTTACCGTTTGAATAGTAAATCATCACAAAATCACAGCATTAGATCAATACATAAATTATAATTCTGTAAAGCCATAAAAACTTGAGGTTGACATAAATGACTTCGCATTTTTGAAATTTGTACGGTGGCTGGTTTGGAAACTGTCACCTTATTTATTATATATATTTTTAGTTGAAACATTAAAGCGATAAATGGTCAGTCAGCTGTCTTTAGCAGAAATATCCCCTGTTCCATGTGTGGCCTGAGTTCCAGAGGTAGGATTCCTGTAAAATAACCTTCTAACAGGTGGGAATTACAGATAAAGGTCAGTTGACTTAAAAAGTGGAGTTATTAAAGGAGAGTGGAGAGAGCATGAATATGGATGGGCTGTCAGGGGACAGTCTGATGCTCATATGCAGGGGTCGGGGTTTAATCTGACTGTCAGTGGCCGCACCCATCTCCTGTCCTGACCATGAGCAGATGTGAAGGTGCCAAAGGCTGGTCTGTTGGCTAAAGGCTAAATTGATGGACAGTCAGAACAGAGGTGACCAGGGAATTCTGGGATATTCTGGGACAGAGGTGACCAGGGAATTCTGGGATATTCTGGGACAGAGGTGGCCAGGGAATTCTTTTTCAATTTTGGATTATCACATAGTGAGGGAAATATTTGAGGCTTCTAAATGTCCCGTCGATTAGCCCGTAAACCTTGCCAGTAACAGCCAGGCACTAGTTTTCCGGTGGTACTTAAATGACATCTTACATAGCTGACCTGACCCAAATAAGTGGTCCGCAGGGGTGGGGTTTACTCCCTGTCATCCCAGCTGGGCTCTGCAATACTCGGCCATGTCAGCGTGTGAGCTGCCGGTCGGTCTGTCAGACGGGGGTGCGGCACAGCTAACACTGACGGCATCTAGCAGCCCTTGTTTGTCAAGTGGCCTATTAATCTGTAACCACGGCTCCGGCTTTGGCGGCACGGACAGATCTGGGTCGGGAATGGCTGGATTACTGCTTGCCAACAAACACATAGATAAATGCGCAGCAGCTAGTACACATTCTGACTAAATTTCACGCCTCTCAGTACAGGGCGAAGCCGGACAACCCGTGTGTCATACTCACCAATTGAGGTGAGCGCTGTAATCCACAAAGGTCAGGTTCATGAAGGTCAGTTCTTTGTCACCATGGATGGGCGTCTTTCCATAAGGTTGGTAGATGCCAGCAGGTAGCTGGACAGTGTCTGCTGCTAAGAGTCACATGACCTGATGGGCACCTCCCATAGGCTGATCCATAATATCCATTACCTCACTCCTGATAAATCTTTTTTAATAAAAAAAAAACTGACACATCCAGCAACTTGTTAATCACTGTAAAATAAAATAGTGTCAGAAGTATGTGCTGGTTTCTGCTGTGTCTTCATTTTAATGGTAATACGAGTATTCCAGTCATTCTCATTAACCCTTTGTTACCTGTTAATTCAACCATGTAAATAGAATGTTTTATTATTTTGTGGTTATTCTTGTATTTGCCACTTACTGCTTTATTGCATAACACACAATCCATACAGAATAGACATATTGTAAGTTTTAAATGTCATTAACATTAGTTTTAAATATCCAAAGGTTAATTAAAAGGGCATTGTAGATTCACATTTAATCACTGGAAAGCCGATTACTGTAGTTCAGTACAGAAACAATTCAGAACTAACTCAGGGTGTAGTTTATAATACGTATATTAAATGCCATTATGAGGTGTCAATCTGAGCAGCCATGTGGGGGCGCTGTCATTAATTACTGTGCGATGCAGCTAGAACCGGAATTCCTGTATCTGACATGTTTCATTACTCATCTGCCAAGCTGGAGAGAAGGACGGGAGAATCTGTTGCTGCTTCGATCCTGTCGCATAGTCCGGCATCTATCACTGTTCGACCAGCAGGCGGCGTAGTTCTTAAGAAGCTACAGTAGATTCCTGACCGGAACAGAAGCTTCCGTCTGTCTATACTGTAGCTGTGCCACTCATCAAAAGAACTGGGAGAAATCCTCCCCACATTTTGTTAAACTGTTGGCTTCTATGAGCTACTGAGATGTATGGTTAAATAACTGAAAAGTTGCGAGCACTCTTCCTCAGTGCTGTTCTAAGATGCTCTCAAACCTTCCATGGGGTGAGCTGGCATTGCCTTAATAATGCTCTGAATTGTTAATTTATGTAATGCTGCCTAGCAACAAAACTTTCCCCCCCTGAGGGATTGAGAAGTTCCATCTCATCGCTGATCTGTGTCTCTCTTTAACTGTAACCAGCGGAATGAGTGAGTGGGTAAAAATATTTCTGCATAAAACTACCTGCTAAAGGTTAATGTAAACTTGCCAAGGCTGGGTAGAGTAGAACAGGCCCAAAATGACGGTTTTATTGGGTAGCTGACCTTACAGGAGGTTAAGTTCAAACGTACTGAAATGACAAAGGATGTACAAATATAAATCAGTTGCAGAGAAGCTGGTTCGTTCGCTCAATGCTGAACTTCTGCCAAACTCCCACGGAACAGGGACAAAAGGTCTCCCTCAACAAAACACATTAAACTCCATCATTTCCCCATGCGCTCGCAGCACAGCGCGGCCCCGCAGCCCGGCCAATCACACCCAGCCTGCACAAAATGGCACAAAGTGGCCTTTAGCCCCTTTCCGTCGATGCCGATGTGACTCAGAATAGAAGGAGCGCTTTATCATCCCTCCGAAAAATCTGTAGGCGCGCCGGTTTAAACTTGCTCACACTGAGAGGTGGCACGATGCGGGAGCAAATGGAGGAAGGGGTGCCGCTCAAACACAAAAGCGTGTCTGCGCTTTTACAGCTGCCTCATACGTTTCACTGTGAATGGCAACGTCTGCTGTTCACCTTGTATTTCATCAGCGGCCTGGTTATTCTTTAAATGATCTCACCGATGAGCTGCATCGGCTGATATTCGCACTTCTGAGTAATCCCTTTCCACTTTGTTCACCGTGTCCATCTGTTACCGCCGTCTCTTCAGCTTCAGATGAACAAGTCCCCCCCTCCATATCTTATGTGGCTCGCTGCCTCTTTTTCATGTCACGCACCTCTGCGTCCTTCAGGGCGTGTCAGTCCTCTCATTCTCGTCACCCATCCTTTGATCAGCGGCCCCCCAGGTCAATCTATTAATCAAAGTTTCATCTGTCATATACACAGTGACACTCAGTGCAGTATGCAGTGAAATGCTTAGTTGCTGACCTCCAGACCTGTGAAATGGGATATAGATATAAGAGAAAACAGAATAAACATTAAAGAACCATCAGCAGTGTCACACTCTGTGATGCGCATTTCTGACCTGAGAGGCTGTAATCATTGCACATCCTAGCTAGTATACCTAGTTACATGTATCTGCATGTCCTTCGCAAATTGCTAATATTAACAAGCTAAAACTTAGCATGGTGCCTTGGATGACCTACTGCATGGTGTGTATTTTCTCTGATTCCTATTATTTATTTTTATCCTCTGCATAAAGCACAGCAGAATTGTTTCATATATAAAAATGCACTCTGTAAATGAACTTGGTTGCCTAAAGATGACCATTTTTAAATTAATATATATTTTATTTTTTTAATTATTCATTATTGTGTTAAGCTTGTATATCTTCTGACCACTTACCCCGGTCCAGGTCCCCGGGGGCCTGGAGCCTATTCCAGGTAACACAGGGCACAGGGCTTGGGTACAGCCTGGATGACATGCTGGTCTATTGCAAGAAAGACCAATACCTAAGAACAACAGTCAGCCTAACTGCTGATATTTGGATTGTGGGAGGAGCCCCAGGTGACACGAGGAGAACATGCAAACTCCACAGCCCAGCAGTGTGATAGCATGAAGAGATCCATATGGTTATTGTGTCTAAAGTTTAAATCAGCCTAAGATGTTCCTGACTCTTGTTTGTGAATAATTTACTGGTAGCTAAAAGGCAGTCGTGAAATTGACCACGGTTTGTAATCTTGATCACTTCGCCATTACATACTTTACTCTGCTGGCGTTTTATAAAAGCCCACACAGTCCCAATGTGTTAGGAAAAAAAATTATGTTGTGCAAGTTTTCCTGTAGCACTTCATAGTGACAATTTTAAAGTAAGGTGATGTTTGTTTTTTTATTACGGCTTGGAGATGCCAAGGTTCATTTCGCAGGGTTAATCTCTCCACTAACACAGTACATTAACACCAGCCAACGCGCAGCCTTATGAAAAAGCCACGGCTGTGTGTGTTTATTATGGTGCTTTAAACAAACCATGCTGCAGTAGTTAACTGATAATTACAGTGTCGATTAGCTGTTTAACTGATACTAAAATGCACGACGGACTGGTGCTTTTATGCTTCGTCTGATTGTGTTAACAGTGATATTTTGTTTTAAAGACCTTCTGTGCTTATACAGAGGGAAACGCCCGTAACGTCTTTACTAGAGTTTTTTTTTCACCAGGATATTCACATCATGTAACAAAGATTAAGTTTTCTACACCAGTATTTCTCAACCTAATCCTTGAGGACCCACAGACAGTCCACATTTTTGCTCCCTTCAAGATCCTGGTAAGGAACAAAAATGTGGACTGTGATTCCCTGAGGACTGGGTTGAGAAACACTGATCCAAAGGAAAGGGATGGAAATTTTAGCGATAAGAAATGCTTAAAATATTTAATGGTATTTAATTCTGTATGTAGTGGTATTTGTGTTAAAATAAGGACATTATTATATTGCAGTAATTTTCTGAAGTATACAAATTGAAAACAAAAGCATGAAGAACCACATTTAAAGTGGATACTTGAGGTTCTGCTGAACATCAGAGCTGCAGTTTGTTCATGCAGATGGTCCCTCCCAGTGGGGAGGTGCCATTTTAACGTAATGGGCACTAACATGACAAACAACTGTTCCATTTAATGGTGTAGTGTCTGTTCCCCATAAGTAAAACAATATTGCATCTAAAAGGATGCTTAACTTTGGTGAACAATGTAGATGCACGGGAGGAGACATATTTAATGTAAGTGCATTTCAGTTTAGTGACTGTAGCTCAGACGGTTGGCTGCCATTAACATTAAAACAACTGCAAAGTGTCACTGAATAATGGCTCCAAGAAGCTGCTCTTTGAAGTACATTGGTGGTTTTCTTTATTTTTCTTGGTGTGTGTCGCTCTGCAGCTAGGGATCTGTTCCCGACAATTGGAAGCTTGCTGGTTTGAATTCCATGAATGCCATAAGTCCATCCAGCCCTGCAAGCAGGTCCTCCAATGTTCAGGGAAAATTTAGGGGCTGGTAGCAGGATTGGCGCTTCAGCTACCGGAAGAAACTCACACTGTTTCATTGTATCTGAAATAGTGTGGTGCTGAGGTATAACCCGGAAATGTACTGCATCAGCACATGAAACTTACCTCCATCCCTTACTTCATAGTGGACTCTGATGGACTGGCATCTAATCCAGGGTGGACCCCAGCTGTGTGACCTATACTGTCTAGGATAAGCTCCAACGCTGACCAGGATGAATTCAGTTTAAAGTAAATTTATTTTTATATAGCTCCTTTCACAGCAGTCACCCATTTAACACGAGTGTATGGCAATCCATCATTACCAGAAACTGTGAGATAGCTTTTATTGTTAGCAATTAGTTGCTCTGCGGATTTTGCTCTTGCATCTTAAACCTTGGAGTTTCAGCAGCATATGGTCCATATGGATATTCTTAGCTTAAAAGCTCCAGCAGGCTTCCAGCACCATGGCGTCTCCTCCGTAAACCTTCAGCAGCAGGTTGTGTTTGCGTAGGACGTTCAGGTGTCGGTGACATCAACCTCGACGCTGACATCTTCACCTTCCTCTCAGCCTCACATTTTCTCCCGCTTCTCCCTTTATGAATCCCAGCCAAGGAAACCATTTGCTCTCTCGCCTTATTTAAGATAATAATTTCATGCGCTAACTAATGCTTTTCCAAATAGCACGGTCTTCAAACTACAAATGTAATGAATCACTTTTTTTCCCTGAAACCTTGTTACGTACCAAAGCCATCGGTTGAGTGGGCTGCAGTTTGACTCTTATGGATGTTTTCCAGTGCGAAGTTAATGCAGCTCTATTTACAGTCACATTTTGTTTGTCCATTAAGCCATTTAAGTCATTCATTTATTGAAAATAAGACTTTAAAAGCAAGTAAAAGGACCTTCAACATGGATTTTAAAACCTAGCTGGTCAGCGTGACTTTCAGAAAAGGAGAATGCATTCTCGGTTTCTGAGAGGAGACGCAGCTGCCAGTCGCAGCAGCTTATTTGCGTTAAAGGTAATAGCTGGTTCGTTTTTAGTTTTGAGGGGAGTATTACAATAATCTGCTGATGTTGTCCTGTTAATAGGAAAAGACTGTAATACCCCTATGGCAAAGCTTTTTAAAAATAACTTATGACTCTTTTATGCTCTTTATGTGGTGCTTAAAATAAATATCCAATACATACTGTATTAACACATATGTCTAATGAATCATTAGAAATATATGTGCTTATTCATGTAATATACGTATGAAATTAATGTACTGTAAAATAAAAAGTCCTACATTCATATACAGTCCATATTAAAGGTAGGTGTCATTAGTTATATATACCCCCTATTAATGCATAATGCTTATTAAATGAATGCTTTGTCAAACAAGTAAGTTCTGCATTGATGTTCAATTAATCTATTGTCAGGCATACTGTATGTCCTATATACATGTACAATGCATATTAAATGAATGTTTTGTCAGTATTCGTTTTTATGCAAAATTCTATGAGTGGACTGAATCATAGACAATGGTTCCAAAAAACTAGAGTGAATGCTTTGAAAAGGAAACATTCTTTTTCAGTGGATTTATTCACTTTGTGTTCTGACAGCATAACATAGTCGAGTCAAATTAATCTAACTGTATGTAGAGAGATGTCTTTCAGTAGAATAACATAAAAGCAGTATATAGTTTTATTATGAAACTACAAGCAACAAACATGTATTTTGTACTAAAACCATATGTTGTTACATATGGTAAAAGGTAAAGTGCATAGAAAAGTTTTATATTTTTCCTGTAGACTTTTTCCTTGAGTGGGTTACATGTCAAGTGCATTTTAGGTGCGAATGTAGCCATAATCATGGAAGATAAAACACAGACTTATAGTGAACATTGAAAAATGTTGTCATTACATTGTCATGCATAACTGAAATAAGTAAAATGCTTGATAGCCTTCTACAAGGTGTTTTTTATATAGATCTGATCAGGAGGTGCATCCTGTGGTCTCACTCGCACCATAGACAGTTTCCGTCGCACTCATATCTCACAGTACAGCAGTCCTGCACTTGGCATAATTGTGGATGATTATTTCATGATAAATGGTGGAACCAGCAGCTGAGGCAGACTAAACCAGGGGACTATGGACAAAAATCACTTGGGTTAAAGTTCTAGCTGATGGATGGATCTCTGAGATCTGTAAAGCAGGAATCTGCAGCTCAGTCTTAAATCTGGATATGGTATCCTCATACAGATGGTCCTTTTACATATTTGCTTGCGAACATCTCAGTTTTCCTGTAGAGGACCTCACTGCAGTTCACCTCACTGCTGTCCATGCTGTTACTAAGCCACAGTGATATTGCTGATTTCAGAAAGACTTTGGCTTTAGTCTTCTCCATGGTGTACTCCTTGCAAGCTTTTCCCAGGCATATTGATGACTGAGCAGAATATCAATTGACCCCTACAAAAAGACAATATCCCCTTTGAAGAAAGCTACATACACCACTTAGAAACTCAATTATCCAAAGCATCCACTCAGAATAAACCAATAGAGGCCCAAGACTTCAACGTAGACAAAGTCACACCTCCTGGACTGGAAGATCATTAAAAATGCAGTGGATTTCTGCATGCCAGTATCCAGTTCCTTTACTGTCGTATGTCAACTCAACCTGTGGGCACAGAAACCTTTCATTAGTGTAGAATAATGGCTGCAATGATGCAGTGCAGCCCCATTTCCTGCTGAACAACCGGCAGGCTACTCGCCTGCTGTAAGTGCCCCGGTTTACCAGTGTGACGTAGCTGAAAGGCATTGTGGTAGCAGATGGGGCCCCCTGAGACTCCCTGGCAGGCTGTGGTCGCATCCCGCCTCAGTGGGAAGCTCATATCTGCCGGGGCACTGGTTACCTTCCCCTGCATACAGTATAATCTGCGTTGCGCATGACAGTGGTATCCTCATTAAAAGCTAACTTGGCATTCCTGTCCTGGGAGTAATGAGGGTTTGAGTCCTCTCTTCCAAGCACCTTTACAGAAGCGTACTGAGGTCTTGCTCCTTTAAAAATCACAGCTCGGGGCTGGTGGAGGTCCCCCGATACTGCAGGAGAAGATGCTGCTTCTGTGCATCTCTGCTGAATAGGTCGGTGCCTTGTTTCCCATCTGGCTGTGTGAGGCCCGCTGTTACCGCCGCCCCACTCTCACAGGGTTATGGGAGGGGGTCACTCTAAATGGGATGAGGATAGGGGCTCATCTCTGCAATGGAGCCTTTTTTTCTGGGGTTTCCGGAGCAGTAAGCCCGGAATGGACCGTAACCTTGACACCTCTTGGAGAGGGACGCGAGTCCCGGTCTTGTATCTTCACTAACCCCCCCCCCCCCACCATATTGGAACATGAGAAGCCGTAGTGAACACGCACTTAGAGCTGGTACCCAGAGCCGCTCCATGAGCTCTGCCCATTAAAACGGCCGCGCCCCATACAGCATGTGCCTCTCGGTGTTTTAAGGGTAACTCATTATCCTGAGGATTCAGACACCCTCTCCATTTGTAAGTCAAGGGTCTGGATCAGTGCATTATGATTGGATGGTTTCTGGTTTAAATCCCACAATGGGGAGAGCGTTTTCACTATTGGGCCCTTGAGCAAGGCCCTTGGCCCCCAGCTGCTCCAGGGACTGTATTACCCGCTTCCTCACAAAGATGCATGTGACTTTGGATAGACGGATGTGGGGGAGGGGAATGATTGTGGAGCGTCAAGGTTTTACACCTTTGAGGATGTGGGTTCAACTCCTCTGTCTAGAAGTTGCATGTTCTCTTCAGGGTACTAAGGACTAAGACATGGGGCTTGAGTGGATTGGTGTTTTTCTCTTACTGGCGTTCCATCCATGCCTTGTGCTCTGTGATTCCTGAGATAAACCCCAGGCTCACTGTGATTGGGTGATTTTCCTGGGATAGGCTCAGACTCACTGTGACTGGGGGATTCTCCTGGGTTAGGCTCAGACTCACTGCGATTGGGTGATTTTCCAGGGATAGGCTCAGACTCACTGTGACTGGGGGATACTCCAGGGATAGGCTCCAGGCTCATTGTGATTGGAGGATTTTCCTATGATAGGCTTCAGGCTGACTGTGATGGGGGGGTTTTAATAGGGGGCTGGGGAGGGGATATGGTTGTAAATACAGCTCAAGTTTTTAGGTAAAGGCAGATTTTAGTTCCTACGCTGGAAAATAATAACACTGGGAAATTGCCCTCCGCAGTATTAAATATTAAAAACTTGCATGCTAGTTTCACAACATTAAACCTTGCAGCCAGCTCAGGTCTCACTTCCCAAAATGGCACTACCTACGTACGATCTCTCTTCAGCAAAACTGCTTGTGACACGGTGGGCCGCTGCGAGTGTGACCAGTGCCAAAGGGGAATGGCGCCTAGCCCAATGGTTGAATCACTCTGCCGATCCCGGGGATTTGATCCTGTAACCTTCTGAATTTCAACCCACCGAGCTGTCTCCCTCCACCAACAAATTCTTTTTTTTCTGTTTTGTTTAATACTTTTCTGGTCAGTACATAACATGTGCGTACAGTATATGTTGTTTTATAGTTTTGATCTTTTTATAATTATTCTACAATGTAGAGAATAGTACAAATAAACCTTTCAATGGGTAGGTGTATCCAAACATTTGACTGGTGCTGTACGTCAGATACTTATCGACACCTTTGTGTTCACCGATGCCCTGTGGCATCGTACGCGCCACCTGATGTACAGATCTACACTTTTCACACTATCCCGCTGCTTGTTATATATGCCGTTCTTTTGCCCTGTGAGCCGGAGAGCCGCTGTTATATGCCAAACAGACGCGTGTCTCTTTTAGTCTCTAAACTCATATTTCATATATTCCCTCACTGCTTGCATGTCATTCTTTAAGCGCCACTTGTTATGACAGCGGAATCGAATTTGCAGTTTCGTTTATCTCTCTCAAGTGTTAAATTGCAACCTAGACATGGAATACCAGGCTTAATTCCGAAAGCATATTTGCAGTTTAGTAAATAAATGGGAGAAGAGTATATTTATTTTTATCTTTTTTATGTTGTAATTTTGTAAAATTAACATTTTTATTATTTAATTTTGTGTATAGAAAATATACGGTAATTATGACTGAAAGAGGAGAGAGGCTCTCCTAAAAGTAACTGTAAAATAAACCTCCTCAGCCATTCAGTGGTTCCAGTGCTGAAACAAAAATCTGCATCTCAAACTCTCCACTCCCGAGGTGGGTTTATATCATTTAAAACAGGCACTTTAAACAAGAGAACTTTGATGGCTTGTCATCTGCCTCCCATGGCTCTCCTTGTTCAGCCCAGCTCGTCCTTTTCATTGCTCAACCAGCACAGAGTCCATCAGAGCCAGCTGCGGTGGGGTCGTCTGCGACGTGGCGTGGGGCTGGATTTGTTGCTGTGCTCGTAGATCTTCTCTAGGACTCTGCTCAGGGTGCGCAGCCTTATACACCGACTTCTGTGGGTTTGAAGATCTTCTGTAGATATGGATCTTTAACTTGAAGTTTGCTGGTTCCCTGGGTTCTGCTGCAGTACACTTCAGCGCAGTTAAAATTCAACTGCACGGAGAACAAGTATGGTGAGTTTCTTTGTATAATTTAAGCAACTGCTTCAAGCAACCGACTCACAAATCAATGGATTGGAGGAGACCTCAACGTAGCTAATGTGCATCAAATAATGTAGCTCAACAGAACGATACCCTGGTGGGTCTTGGAAGAGGAATGTGTGTGACACAGTGGCCTGGGGAGCTGTACGTGCCTCTGATTTGGAGGTTACTGGTTTGAGTGTCATACTTATATAGTGTCTCCCCATCTCTGTCAGTCCCTGTAAGGCCTTTATCCCTTTGATAAATGTTCCAGGAACAATTTGTCCCAGCTTTGCTATCACCTCTATAGAAGTATGGGTGTATGTCTCTTACGAGGAGGAAATCAACACATTGTAATGTACAAATGGCAAATAATAATGTGTCATGTTGGGGCATAAAGTGAAACAGAATGAAGTATTTTCAGGACGGGGGCTGCTTTTGTCAGTATTAGGGGCACAGGGTTGTGTCTCCTGCATTAAAGTCATTCCGTGGGCTGGCAGTGGCTTCAGATGGTTCTCCCACTGTGGGAGGCCATCAGTCAGCATCCTCACTGCTCCTCTTCTCCACACTCCCGGGATGATTGGGCCCTTTCCCTTCTTCTGTATTTCGATCATGTTTCCCATTAAGTTGGAGTGTCACAGGCACAAAGTGAAAGTTTTACAGGGGTTGGTGGGGGGGGGGGGGGGGTTTCGGGCTACGAGGTTAAGTCCATATTTACTGAAACGACAAAGGAAGTACAAATATAAACCTGGTGCAGAGTAGCCAGTCCATTCAATCAGCACTGAACTTCTGCCAAACTCCCACGGAACAGGGACAAAGTCTCCTTCAACAAAACACATTAAACTCCATCATTTGCCCAAGCGCTGACAGCACAGTGAGCCTCTGCACCCCGGCCAATCACACCCAGCCAGCACAAAGTGGCACAAAATGCTGCATTTCCAGTGATGCCAGTATGGCTTGAGGTAGAGAGGCTTTGACTGTGCCCTGCAGTTTGGATGTTCTCTCCACACCATCCTGGGTACTACATGCAGTTAGTTTGTATCTTTAAATTGCTTCACCACAGTAAATGGGTAGGAGATAGATGAACTGAATACGTTTATGTTTTCTAAAGAAAATATGCATCAATTTAAAAAGCGGTCATCTCTAGGCAAGACAAGTTTATCAAGCCAAAATTCATACACAAACCACTTCAACGAGCTCTTTTTGTGCAGAACATGTGAATACGGGTACCTGGGTAACCTAGCTAGGATTTGCTACAATAACAGGTCAGCGCAGTGTGTCAAGTAAAGGAGAAGTCAAGTTGAGTGGTGTTTTATTTATAGAGCACTTTTAAAACAACAGGATTTGAACTCAAAGTGCTGTACAGACCATATAGGAAGGCCAAGCCCATGATTTCTATTCTATTCTGGTACTTTGAAGTGGAATAAAACCCCCTTAAAAATCAATATGGAGACATATTCCTTTTAAGATAAAAAAAAATATATATTTCAGGGTAAGCTTGATGTCACCTGTTATTATTGTGATATTCTCTTGTTGGGCAAGTTCACATCCCCCTTGTTCCTCCAGTAACTTAGACACCATGCAGTCTGGGCAATACAGCCTTTCCTCTTTAGAGGCAGGTTTCCCAACAGTCCACCCGTCCTCTCTCAGCTCTGGCTGGAGATGGTAGCTATCACTGGTAGCTTTTAGGGCCCTAAGATCAGGCTTGGCTTGTCTGAGGGTGATGCATTATTTACTCGAGACGTACATCAGAGTAATTCATATCAACATCTGGTTTAATTATGGTTATATGATGTAATGTTTCCAGACAAGCATCTTCTCATTAAACAGTTCTGGCCTGACAAGAGATGCCAAAAAAGTCTCAAGACTCACATTGGCAAAATCTCCCATAAACTTCATTTTATTTGCTGTGTTTATTTCTGATGCGTGCAGGTTGGGCTCTGCCGCTGTACCAGGCAGGTGTGCCATGCTGACACAGTCGCCCCCCCCCCCCCCCCTCGCTGTCTGTGGGACCAGGCTTGGCTGCTTCTCCCATCCAAGGCAGCCAGCTGATCTGAATGTGATCCAGTTCCCCAAGTCTGCCACCATCACCTAATTAAGCCCCCGGATCCGGTGATGAATGTGGCCGCTGTCTGCAGGCGTGCAGCCTGCCGCTCGGCTGGCCCACGGTTACGGCGAAGGCGCACCGGGAGCCAATTATATTTGTATAAATAACATTTTAACAAGCATATAGGTAGGCGCCCTGGAGGGGGCCGTCTGGGTGCATTCAGCTGCCATTTCGCTTTAGTGCTACGCCCATGTTCAGGTGACCTCTCGCAGCCCCAGCCCGGGACTCCCCATCTTGTTTACATGGCCCTGCCTTCATCTCCCCCTGCAGGGAAAATGGCTTCACCCGGAGATTGTTGCATCAAGGATGTCATCATTACAGATAGGAGGGGGTTCGAGAAGGGGTTGTTGCGATGCCAGCGGGGGGTGTGAGTCTGGGGGTCGAGTGCTTGCCTCACACTGTCCTCCTTTTCGCCTTGTCCCACATTCTGAAGGATAGCATGACGCGACTGAAAGATGCTGTTTATGATGCCAGGTAATTCTGCTATCTTATCTTATCTTATCTTGATGTGTGTGGCAGAGGTGAAGTCAATTGCATCCTTTAGTGATTTGTGATGGAGCTTATTCTGTATGAGCTTCTTGGGGCGGGGGTGTTGGGGTGTGACTGGGGGTGACTGGGGGTGTTGGGGGGTGACTGGGGGTGACTGAGGGTGCTGACGAGGCTGTAGCTGCAGTATGTATGTGAGTTTAGAGCACTTTAGCAACAGTCTCTGCCCCTTAACAATTCGGCAATGGGGTAATGCTGCAATACTACATTTACAGTTTCTTCATAAATGCACAGTTTACTTTACAGGACAGAGTAACACTTTGCCACATTCCAATTTAAGCCATTTCTGTCATTTTTCATATATTTATTTCATATTCATATTTAACCATATTTAACCATATCTTCCATTTCAGCCATTCCGCCTGTTTATTTGATATTTATTCTATGAACACATACCTCTGCAGTACCTAGTCATGTCTCCTCTGATGCTTTGTAAGGACCTTTGTCTTGTGCCGTCTAATCAAGAAAAAAGTCATGAATCTTTTTGAAAAATCGGCCAGTTTCCCTGCCTCTGAAGTTGGTAAGATGCCCGGCTGGCCTTTTCCGGAGCTGATCTTCTGAGATGCTCCCATTGTTATTCTTATCGCTTGTATTTTTGAGGGATTTCTACCCCGTGGTTCCTTCATCCTTCTTCTAGTTAGTGGGGGCAGCACTCTGGGGCGCACAGGAGTTAATACAGAAAGAGGAAGAAGAAGAAGAAGATTCGAGAACCGGTTTTCAAGAAAAAGACCGACTGACCTTCAAATCTCCTTGCATCTGAATTCACAAAACTCTTTCGCCGGGTAAATACGTACACAGATACTTTTTTGTATAATAGCATTTTTAGGTGAAATATTCCCTTCAAAAGCTGTGATACCTAACGTTTTTAACCTGAGAAATACGAAGCACCGCTTTGAGCTGTAATTGTTTTTCTGTGGGATCTGGAATGATGGGATTGACTTCCAGCCAGCATGTCGATGTACGGCACCTCAGCACCGGCGAGCATCTGCAGCCCTTTAGATCGTGAGGAGAGATTCGTCACTGCTCAGCCTCTGGTGAGGGCTCTGTCATGGCCAAGTGCGGAGAAAATGGGTGCAGTGGCGGAAAGTAATTCAGCAAAAACAGGAAACTTCATCTTAAGCAGAATTTTTTTTTTTTGGTCCAGTTGAGCCTTCATCTAAGAAGAGAGAAACAACCGTTCAGCAGTCGCTTCAACACACTTGCTGTGTGGCTCAGCGGCTTTGGCTGCTGTACCACTGATTGGAAAATTGCCACTTCAAATGCTAGAGTTGGTGGAGTAATTTCACCGTTGGGCCCTTGAGCAAGGCCCTTAACCCCTGTGTTCCAGGGGCTGCCTGACTCTGCTTTCTTGATTGCACCAAACTTTGTATAAAAGGTTCTGCAGAAATGAATGAAAGTAACTATGCCCTATTTTACACACTGTTGCTTTAGTGTGATTCACTCTCAAATCTTTCATTTAAATTCTTAAAGATCTTTCAGCTGGGTATCAGAAGGGTAGCTAATGTACCTCTGTGTCCTGACCGCCGACGTCGTTCAGCTGTTGAGTCTCAGCTCGTCCTGCTCCATTTGTAAAGCTTTCAGGATACAATTATGACACGTTCTGCTGCTGCAGTTAAAAAGCCTTGTCTCTGCTGTGTCGCCGCATTACAGGCCGTCCGCCATGCACCTGCGTCAAGACTGACAGTGAGTTTATTTCCAGGAGACCTCAGGCTACCTCATGCACACCCGATTATTTTAGGGCACTGAGCAATGTGAGAAGCTGCAGTGTCTTGACCATGTCTTGAATCTTCACTTGGGTCCTTGGAGAAGGAGGGGAGGGGGGGTACGAGGTTTGCTCAATATTCTCAAAGACTTTTAGAAGTTAAACAGGGTCTGGGGAAATGTACATCACCCCCCGAACAGCCTGCTCCTGTGTTATTTTTAAAAGGATTTTAACTATTCTACATTATGTGTGAAATTAGGGGTTCGCAAAGCCGCACCAATGCACAGTAAACGTCAGCATACAGTATGTCACCGTGTTTTGGACAGGTAATGAGGCTTTACTTTATTTCATATTTCAATACAAAAGACTGGGGGAACTCTGCTGCTGATTGGGCGGGATTAGTCAGGTGTATCGGTGAAGGTGTCTGATTTTATAAAGTCACTGGACAAGCTGAATGTCCCCAGGCATAATTATTATGCATCCATTTTTATCCTTGTCGCAATCACGGGGTATACATATATATCTGCAAATGTAATTTCTACTTTGCTAAAGCTAAAGCACAACACTCGTCATGACCTGCACGTCCAGCCCTCGTGTGTGCCACGCCCACCTCCTTACCCACGCGTGATTTCCCATCGTACCGGCTGTCATGCGTTTATTCTGATGTCATGTCCTGTATTTAGTCCACGTTCGAGTCTGTTTCCCCAGGTCTGTCAATGACGTTTCCTCCGTGTGGTTCCCCGTTTGTCCTAAATAAACCCGGTATTCTTGACTTCCCGATCCCTGTCTAATCGTCCGAACGCAGAACGTTACACCGCTGAGGATCTCTGACATCAGCGAAGGTGAGCACCTGCAGTTTATGCATGATGGCTGCTCTACCCCTGGCTCCCCAGTCCTCCAGGGTCTGACCTTTATGTTGCAGCATGTCTGCATCCTGCAAAGGTCTTGTCTGTTGTCTATATGCCGATCTGGATGGACTCCAGGACCTTCTGGATGACCTGGTATCGTAAATGGACACAGGGACGGTAGCAGGCTGCAGAAGATTTCTGTCATCTGTGTTATTCAGGCAGTAAACATCCTAGGGCTTTTAATCCTGCACTGAAATGAGGTAAATCAGTCATGGGCCCATAAAAGTGGGAGACTTTCAGGGGATCCACACACTGGGGAGAAAATTTCAGTGTGGATAATGGTGGCTTTGGTCTGGAGCAATTTGGTAAATTTTTTCTGGGGCCCATGTCTTTGTATAGCCCAGGGCAGAGGTGAAATTTTACATGATCTCATGTTGAAGAAAGCTAGTCTCTGACAGACCGTAGTTCCTTCACTGATTTTTCCTAAGGAGAGGATCAGCCAGGACGATAGTGTCTGTTTTGCTGCCTGTCAGTTTCAAGCAGCTGTAACTAGACCAGTGGCCTGTACTACGAAGCGTGGTTAATGGATTATTGGGGTAACTTGTCGGATTTAAGGTACCACAGTTTAAATGGACTTCATATTAATTTGTTTACTTACATTTTGCCCTGACTACCTTAAATCCGACAAGTCACCCCGATAATCCAGTTATCCCGCTCGTAGTACAGGCCCCAGGTGCAGTGCCCCAACCAGTGTGCTGTTTTTCACAGTACAGTGCTCGTCAGCCCCAGCAAAACCCATGGTGGGACGGGATGGTCCTCCGCTTCTCCGCTACTCTCCTCTCAGCTGCCCTTGTCTCGGCCGGCTACACTTGCCGGGAAGCGTTACCTTGACGAGGTCTCTTGCCTGTCCGTTGCGTCATTTTGTGTGTCTCACATGTGTTTTGAGTGACACTTCCTCCTCCTGACTCACACAAAACAAGGTGGAAATATGTAGCTTGATCTACCATGCAGAAGTTAGGTTTCTAGGCAATGATGACACAGAAGGCATTTTAATATTTAACTATAAACGATATGACAACGATATGACACCAAAGACATTTTAATATTTAATTATGAAAAATAACCGTAACTACGCTACAGTGCCGTTAAGAAAAGTTGAGAAATAAATAATTGACAGCACCATTAAAACAATGTCCCTTAAAATGTATTAAAATATTATGAGAAAAATGCTTTCAAGGTTACTCTGTCTTGCCAAAGAGCCCAATCTCCAATGTATTGTAAATGTTGAGTCACTCGATTATGCCGGAACATGGACCAAACAGTGTGAGAACGAGGCGTTCATTTGGAGGGAATTTTAATCATTGAGTCACATCGCACTTGGAGGTGTGGGTTTAACTGCTCAGTGGGAGTTGCACTGTGCCGTTTCTCTCCGTCCCAAATGGGTACATTTTAAAACTGAAACTGCCTCTCGCTCAGCCGAAATGAATTTTATTTGACGAGCTGGATTTGATCTGTCAACCTCCCTTGAGGCAGTTTTACAAATATCACTCAAAAGTTCAGCCCTGTAGAGGGACAGCCTCAGCCGAAAACTGCTTCTCCAACTGCAAAACTAATACTTGATAAATATCACTCAAAAGGTTACAAAAAAATGAGTGAACCTGGATATTTCATTTCCAGCAGGATAATACATGTATTTGCCGGAAAATGCATGCTATATCGCTTTTTCTGGAGTCTTCCATTCCTGTGAAGCTACAGTAAGAGTTTCTCTAGTCTGTGGCGAATTACAGTAGTGGTACAGTAGTGTTCCAGTTCTGCTGTTTCCTGAGTGATTTACTTTAGACACATAACACATCTTCAACACGTCACCATTGTAACTTTTCGATCTGTGCTAATCAGTCTATTGAAATTTCTTTTCAAAATCTGTAACACAAACAATTCATTAGATATATTATTTTTTTCACATTCTGCTCAGCAATTTACTGTAACTCTTGGGGCAATAATGACTTGGTTCTGATTTAATGTTTTAAAACTGATGCAATATAAATATTTCTTGGCTAAATAAACTTTTGTATCGGACATGATATTGTCAAATATCGCGTTTGGTGTTTGGTTCTGTGGTCTGTAGCAAAGGGAATCCAGGTATGAACACTTCTTGCTTTGTAATCTGTAGTCCATCGTTCGTTTTGAGTGGAATCTCTCTGGTTTGTAGTCGATGTTGTTGCTCAAACAGAAAAGTGTCTTGGTCCAGAGTGTCCTATAGGCTGTAGTCAGAGTGGTTTGCATTTCTGTTTAGCTGTTTAGGCTTAGGGTTGGACATCTTTTCTGCATTAATTAAGAGATTATAAACAAATACGCATGATTAGTAAAATCCCATTAAATGCTGCTTAATGGTGTGGCTAATGTATGCTAACATCGTACAAAGTAACGGGTATAACAATCTACAGTTCTGAATACAATAACATAATTCCTAAGGCCTTAAACAGATGTGAAACTATGCGCTCAATTGTCCTGGGTGAATTGGAGGCTGTGGGCTTAGCTAGTGAACCATGAACAGAGACCTTTTGGTCGGTTGTATGTTTTGACAAGGACCTGTAGGCATGATGGATTTGCTCAAAGCTCTGAGCCAGTTCCAGGGTTTTGGACAAGATTTTTACAGCTGCTCGGTGACGGAGCATGAGAACGTTTAAGAGAGTCAGACATCGGCAGGATCTATTTACACATGGAGGATGAAGGGAGTAGACGATGAGCCCACGGTCATGGTCAGATCACAGGGAAGGAGAACTTCCTGACTTCAGGATATTGAACATTGAACATCAGCAATTGTTAAATTTTTTTTTTTGGGGGGGGGGGGGGGGTTTGGAAGACAATAAGCAGTACTGGATCCAACTGAGGATGTACATCTGTCGGTTCACTGAAACCTGATTCTTAA
>JAODKE010000020.1:21141776-21164466 GCA_026779605.1 Mormyrus hasselquistii | reverse complement strand
TTATTGTGATATAGATGTTTATATATTGATATTTTTTTTTTTTTTTTTGGTTGTGGGGGGGGGGGGGGGGAGGGGTGTTTGGAATAGATTACTGTATGTGTAGCATGTGCTGGAAGAAGGTTCATATAAGCCTACAGCCTTGGTTATGTATTAACTGTAAATGTAATTATTATGGTAATTTGCAGCAAAAACTCATAAAATGTCTACATGTGTAGAAAGTGTGGCAGGAGAGTTTGAAAATCTAATTTAAAATGTTCCTGAAACAGCAGTGAAGCCCCATTGAGGGCAAGTAGGAGAACCAAGCGAGGGTCAAACGAGGGTTCCATTTATTGGGGAAGGGGGGGGAGGCCCTATTTTATTGACATTATTGACATTTACTTCAGTGAGTATGAAGGCTTACAATGAGATTGTCTCTTTTTCCGACCTTAGAGGACGTTTTGACAGTGAACCTGTCTAATATAAGTGAGATGGGATTTAAGGAGACTTTGCATGACTTGCATTGTCTCCCTTTAGCAAAGAACGAGCGTCACCCAGAGCTGAATATTACATAGGCAATATATAATGAAAGAAGGCAGAGTACAGAATGCCGTGTCACATATAAATGAGGCCGCGGGTCGCAGAGCGATTTACTCAGGAGGGTGAGAATAAGCAGGAAGAGCAAACCGATGCATGATGGGAGACAGAGCCTCAGATATTCCTTACATAAGGATCAGGTTAATGGGCAGTGCGATGTTGACGTGACTTTTGGTCCCACCAATCATGTAAAAGTGCAGAAAATGCAAGCGATGGTCTGAAAATGTTTAGCCTGCTGTATGGCAGCTCTGTTGTAATATTAATGTTTTCTGTTGCTGTATAAAAATGAAACAAATTTTGGAAAAAACACAGCATTTACTGGATTTGGTGGCTTTCTATGATTTTTGAAGTTCTCGTATCTAAGACTGAAAGTGACAATAAGTCAACAAATGAGATTAAATGGGAAGCTGTATGTCTCATTGAGGGCACGATGCGATTGCTGTGGCTGAAAGGACCCGGCCCTTTAACTTAACGGCCGCTGTTTAATTGGTGGCTTTATCTATTACTCCAGAAAGATCCATTATGGACAAACTGTTATGCACCAAATCAGCCCCCTGGTTTCTAAACAAGCATAGATAAACTGAGCAATTTAATTGTTTAATGTTTAATCAGATATATTTGTTTGCTACTGAACCGAGTCCTTTAAAGACGTTCCCAAGAATCACAGCGTGTCCGTCTTCTCATACCAAGCTTTGCTTTAAACCCTGAACGCTGAAAGCAGTTTGCACAGCTGAATACAGATGGTGTGCAGTTTACAGCACAGTGGTTACCAGATATAGAGCAAAGCATTGCTAATTATGTCGACAATTTGACCTTATATGGGTAAAATTTCAAACCATAGTGAAATCAGTGTTACATGCATCCTCCACGCCAGGTCGCCTGATTTACCCCCCCCCCTTCCAAATACCCTGCTGATGCCTTGATGATCCTGTGCTGGATGAGAGTTTATATTAAGGTGCAACTGGTCCTCCATCTGGTTATAAAACTAGGTATATGATTATTATAATTATTGTTACCATGTTCAAGGATCAGACCAGCTTTCAATGGTTGATGGTAAAGTTGATCTGTCTCTGCTACCTCAGTTACGTGAGTGGTCACATACAGGCACAGCTAGTGTGCTCCGGGGCCTGCTTTTGGTTTCCAGCCAACTGGGGGGCACTCATGGGGCCTGGTCCACATGCCCCCCGCTCCTCTCCTGTCGACCCCAATGCTGTCTGGCCGATTGTCCGTGTACTTATGGTGCAGACGCGCGACAGACTGCCTGGAGGTGGTGCGAAAGCAGCAGCACTGGAGAATGCGGAGCAGGCCTACGGCCTTGAAGGGAGAGCTGCTTCCCACAGGCAGTTTTAAAAGTCAGCCCGAAAAGGACAGAGGGATTTGGAGCACTGTGGGCTGGTTATACCAGATTAAATACTGCTGCTTCTGAAGACAAACCGTTACCAACACTGTGCTGGGGATGAAACAGAGGCTGAGAAGCAACTTCTACCACAGGCAATTCAGCCTTAATGAAGACAGTCTGTATGGTCCCTTGTGTGACCGATATCCCCCTATAGCCCGTCACACATACACATGTAGCGTTTACACATGTAAATATGAACTTGTGCATTCCTTAGACTCACTGCACTGCCGCCTGCCACTTTATTGCTAATTGCACACTATGGATATTTATGATTATTGTTTAATCTTTTCTCTATTATGATTATCCCCTATTTCACAGTCTGGAACAAACAGGGCATTTCACTGCGCGGTGCACTGAGTATAACTACGTGTGACAAATAAAACTCAGATGGAAAACAGAAACCATCAACCACATGGCTGATCTTTTAGTAGAAAGGAAACTGCACAGCGATACTGAATGTCTAATTAATGACTGTGTTTTTATCAGTCATGATTTATTTAATGACTTAACACTGTGATGGTCTCCTACAGTTGGCCGATGATAACAGGAAGTCCCGCCCTACTCTCTCCTTCATCTCTACCCCTACATTTAAAGCCATTCGTTTTGGCAATTTCAGTCCTGTCCTTCTAAGCAGGTTATGTTTGTTTCAGCAGCTGTAGCCAAAGCATGTATGGGGTGTGTAAAGATCATTCTGAGATTCATACGGTCTCAGGCTGTTACTGCCAGATGAGCAATTAATTTGTTACACCTTACACTTATTTAGGAGTAGCTTTTATCCAAAGTGATAAACATTTCTGAGAAAGCAGGGTCAACCAATCACTGGCGCAGTTGGGGGTTAAGGGCCTTGCTCAGCGGCCTGATGGAGAAATCACTTTGGAATCTGAACAGCCGGCCATCCAATCACAAGCACAGCATTTTTTGCCGTTCAGCCACACATCAAGTCTGGTTAACAAGGGGGCTTATATGTAGGGGGAGGTGTTTCTCTTTTCTGCTTGCCCAGATGTCTTTTCTGTGTACTCCATAACCGCAAATGACCCTCTGCTTGTGCCTTTAGCTGCTAACTGTAAATGTACCGTCAGATGTTTCCCAGGTTTGTTTCCGTCCTGCTGGAGCCACACGTGAGCAGGTGTGGCGCTCAGGCGGCGTAATTATCATCAGGCCGTGTGGCTGAGTGAAGCACCGACATGGCCGCAAGCGTGCTGCTAATTTACCCCCACGAATCCTCCCGCACTCCGCTCAGCATCACGAGTGCCTTTGTGCCGCTGCAAGCCAGAGGCTTTCAGAAAAGCTTTTATTACGTAAATATGTTCGTCTCCACGGGCCTGAGACCGTTCTGCTTAAAAGCCAGAGATAATGAATTTCATGCATGTTTAGAACCAGTAATGAATAAAAAAAAGCTGTTAATCCACTCAGACCAGTATTATGTCCTGTAGACCCTACTTAGTGACCCATAAATATTTGTGATAATTAGCTTGGAGAGCTGTGACCAACAGGGTGCCTGTGTGTGTGTGTGTGTTGAAGTATACCTTACCTTGTCGGGACCAAATGTCCCCACAACATGATGAATACCTGTTATTTTTTTAACCTTATGGGGACCAACTTCCTTATTTATTTTATAAAAATCTGAGACTGCAATGAAAAAATTAAAAAATCTTTAATTGTGTTTGGTTATTTATGGTTACGGTTAGGACTGGGTGGTGGTTAAGGTTGTCATAGTTACCATTAGCATTTTTCCCATAGAAATGAATGATCGGACCCCAAAAATATGATGATTACACAACTATGTGTGTGTGTGTGTATGTGTGTGTGTGTGTGTGGGTTTGCATAGATCACATTTGGCAACCAAAATATCCCAATATGGTAAAACCTGAAACTTCCTTACTTTTGGGGACATTTTTCACGTTGCCATTTGGATAACTTCAGTTTTATAAAAATCTGTGAATGCAATCAAAAAAGTAAAAATGCCAAAAGTCTTGAATTTTGCTTGGTTACCAGGAACTGGTGTTATTGCTTAGCGAATGCAGGGTCAGTTGTCATGGTTTCTGCTGTTTTAGAGTGAGACAGAACCAGAACTTACTTTACAATACTAAAATAATCCAGTATATTTACCAAGGTCAATATTTATCCATCTGTTCATCCGTCAGAGGGTCATGGGACAACATGCATGTACTGTATAATCTAGCTGTACAGTGTCCTTAGATAAATAATACAAGTAAAACACTACATTAATAAATCCTTTAACACAAAGCCTGAGACATATTTAGGTCTCCCCCCTAGGTATGTGCTCAGTTTTGAGCTGGGCTGCAGAACAGATTAACCGGGGTAGCAAATGACAGACATTTTCTGAATCAGGTCGTCTAATTTCATACTGTAGTTCAGACCATCTAGAGCATTAAGTGTCATTGCTAAACCTAGTTGTGTCAGTGGTCTCTGTGTTTTTGTGATGCGATGGCTCAAGTTTTTGCAGAAACAATTATTCTGTCTGTTGCGTAATTTCTGAGCAGTATGTTGGGGTCGCTAATGACTTTGCACACGCTGTTTTGCTGTACACTCCATTAGGGAGATTAAGTTCTCCTCACCATTATACCCGAATAGCTTAGAGGTTCCATTTAATGATAAGGGAGTCACTGCAAGCTCTAAAACGTTAACGTATATAAACTCGCAGGCCCCGCTGGCCATTTCCCCTTTAATTGGAGCGATGCTTTAAATTGTTTCTCGTGCGGTGGAATAAGGAAAGTGGGGGCAGCGGCTGTGCCCTGGCGTCCACAGGTGCATAGGGGCCCCTGGGCGCCGTCCGCTTTCAGCAGCTGGGCCCGGCCGACTCCACTCGCCTCTCGATGAAGCAGAACCCAGCTGTGATATTGGAATCACCTTTCTGCTAAAGCCCAGCTGCACGACACAGAAGACACTTCCTCGGGGGGAATTGGTGCTGGGAGTTAGGTACTGCAGGACAGTGATGCATGACTCCATCACCGTTATATAATGATCCGGTGGGTCGCGGAACAGGATGAGCACAAGCGTGTGAAGGTCCACACTTCCCTCCTCAATACGCGGCTCTCCACATCTCGCCGCACTCCTTTCCCTCTGATGAACTCCTTCTGCTGCTCCCTCTCTCTCCTTTTCATCGAATTTGAGAGTGGAGCATCTTAAGTAATTCTGGCTGCGTTTGATCAGAATGGTTTCTTTTTATCGGGGCAGTAGAAAGAGGAGAGGTAGCTTTATTTGCCATTTGTACTGTACAAGTACATCAGAAGGTGTTTTGTCACATAACTCGTCTGGCTCTGCTGAGTTCGGGGATATTCGTCCATCCAGGGACAGACTGTGGACAGGGAGGAGGAAAGGTGAATGAAGATGGATGGTGCCAGGATGTAGGTGCTTATTTAGATGTAGTCTTATGAAAAACTTTCAGCTTTAAGATAAAGCTGATTTAGTGCATGAAAGCTGGGAGAGAACACCATTCTGCTTGGCTGTCCATGATAGCTGAGAATATAAGCTGTTCTGGTGCTTCTAGCATTAAATCCCTTTCAAGGGGCAAACAACGTTCTGTTTCCATTATCAAGGACATCATGTCTGGCACGGGAGAAGCAGACTATAGTGGCCATCATCTTAAGTCTGGCACCCACTTCAAACATATGGAAGACAATGTGAAATTCCATCACCAATTTTCTTCCAAGACAGTTTTGTCTGTAATTAATATGCCTATGAATTTATGTCAAGTACATTATTCATACTCTTTCTGATAAATATGATTGGATGAAGAATTTGTATTTGAAATGACTTGATTTATCTTCTTTTAAGCCAACACGCTGACGTGGTTCTACATCTGCACCCTGATCCTAAAGATCATCCTGAGCCTTTGATTCCCAGCTGGCTTCAGATGCTACCTTGAGGGGTGCATCTCCCTGGGACCGCAGCGTCTATAAAAGGCACTTGCTAAAACCTGCCCTCAGATGTTAGGGCAGACCAGTAACTTCTGAGCACGCTGAACATCGTTTTTGTTCTTTTGTGAAGGACCTTCAGCTAACCCTTGACTGAGAGGGAAGATATTTCAACCCTGTAATGTCAGTCCAGCTAATGATTCCAAGCCTCTTGTTTGTTTGAAGACTGAACTATAGCCTACAGTTTATATAACCACGGTTTCTTTTTTTTGTTTTTTTTTTTCCCAGTGAGTCTTCCGGGGTGCATCTGTCTTAGATGTCGAGTCCAAGTCTTGAATTATATGCGTCTGATATGTAGCCGACGGCCCCTGATGTGAGGGGTAATGCTCGTTGTCACAACATGACAGAGCTGCTTCCCTGTGAGTCACTTTCCAGGGTCAGAAAGACACGGGAGGCTGGCAGGGTGCCCAGGGGAAGCTGTCACCCCAGCCAAAATCTGATCTCAGGTCAGGTTCTTCCCCATATAGAGCCAGTTTGGCTCACTGAAGCTGTGCCTGAGGATGGCTCCATCTGATTTCCTGGGAGGAGGGTAGCAGCCCCCCCCCCCGTGACATCCATAGAAAGGGGGTGTGTCACTCTACACCCGAGGCCATATGAATAGAGGACCGTAGCCTAGGTTTCTGGGGGGGGTGATTAAATTCAACATTACTGTCATTGTACAAAATGCAATGCAGTTTGGATTGTATTAAGTGCAACAGTGGATGTACATCTATACAGTGATATACATTGTGTGGTATATAATAAGGTATATGCAGCTTCTGTGATTGCAGTAAAAGAAGAATGAGAGATTCTGTACAGTTTGTGTGCATGTCTGTGTGTGGTTCTGTATATATTACATTGTGGAGACCCAATGTCCTCACAATGTGATAAAAACCTGTCATTTTGAGATTTCGGTCCCTGTGGGAGCCATTTATTACTGTGGGGTGTATTATGGATTTTGGCCACTGGGGGGTGTATTACATGGAGTGGTCTGATCACGTGACGACAGGGGAGTATATGAACACATGAGGACAGGTGGGGATGAATAGGTGTTTTTCAATTGGATGGTGTGGATGGCGGCGGGAACACGGTTCTTACCATAACAGCTGTAAGGGAGAATGGCATAGACAGCACGTCGCCAGCACATTTTACAGCACAAGTGTCGTATGTAAAAGCAAAAGGACATTTTATGTCAACCGAAAGTATGCAATAAAGGGGAACATCACCCAACTGCAGAGACCGCTTGGACTTTGGTTATCCATCCATTCTGAGGCTTACAGGAAAGCTTATACAATGCCCAAAAGGGGAAACTCATGACTGCATCTGTGAAAATCTGTGACTGCAATCAAAAAAACTAAATATGCTATTAGGTTACTTATGGTTAAGGTTAGGGCTGGGTAGGGGTTAAGGTCATCCTGTTGGGATTAGAGTTTTCCCCATAAAAATGGCGAGTTCCCATAAAGATATAATTACAAACTTGTGTGTGTCTGTCTTTATTGTCACCTGGAATCACATGATAAGATATTAATTTGTGAGCATCCTTTTCGAAACACCTTGTTTCATTTTCTCTCTCCAGTGCAGGTCATTTATTATTGAAGTTTATTTTTTCATGACGGACAGAATTTGGTGTGGAGCAAAAACTACTGAAGTAAAGCAGTATTAGACTGTACTGCGTCATGAGGTTTAACTCCTCAGTGTCGAGCACATGTTGTTCTTACCAGAGATGTTTGATAGTTAGTTTCAGAGCTACATATCAGTGACATTAAGTAATTAATCTCCATTGCCTGTGGCTAAATGTGCAGGTTAAAGATAAGATGGTTTAATAGTTTTCAACCCAATTAAACTACTACTGATTGTGCTACACTTTGTTTAATTGCATTATTCATATGCTTATGAATATACAATACGTGCAGAAATTAGACTCTAATGAATAATGGCAGTGGTGGTATTTGCATTTTCCTTTTGGGGTTTACACTCCTGGCTTATTTGCTATCCAATGAGGTGGATTTTATTTTTTTTCCCCTATCCTGATGGTTGTCAGGCCGTATAAAATTAGAAGGAAGTTTCATCAGTGGAACGAAATTGATGAAAGACTGCGGTGAGGTGTTTAAATCAAATAAACTGGTGTTCATTTGTACAAGCGTTTCAATTAATGGTATTTAGTTAGTCATAGTATTTGCTTATTTGCTAGTTTGTTTATTCAATTAAAGCATTTATTTATTTATTTTTCTGTTAATCTATCATTTCTATTTAACTTTTGACTTTTTCCATCCCGTTCCATTCAAGTAGAGGAATACCTATATGACACATCCTATCAGTCTGTGAGATAAGTTGAGCTGTGCTAGAATTTAAAATGTCCTTCTATCCTGATACCTGTAAATAAAAATAACAAGTAATATCTTACACTTCGCTTAATTGCTCTGTGAGCTCATCTGTGAGCTTCCCCCGATCACTTGCCGCTACCCTGTCTGTCGGCCATAGAGAGCCGTGGAGTAGATGACGGCGGAGTGGTGACTTGCGTGGGGTTTGACCCGGCGGTGACTCAGCCAGGATGGCGGCTGCGGAGTGTAGCTCAGCAGGCTAACATGCTGAGCTTATCATTGGAGGGTCCCCGGTCCGCTAGCTGATTGTACTCTTGGGCCCCTCAGCAAGGCCCTTATCTCCCAACTGTCTCAGGAAGTCGTTAACCCTGCTTTCTCAAGAATGTATGTCATTTTGGCTAAAATCTTCAAAATAAGATAAAGAAATGTTGCAGGCTCCAACTCATGTTCTCATAAACCATGAATGCCCCCACTGGTAATGGTCCCACCCACCCTTTGGAAGCTGATACCCACCATCCCTGCAGCCATCTGAAGGCATTCTTCACTTTAATAAATGGTGTCCTGACCAGCTAGGTAATGTAAGACACTTTGAAGTTTGAAAATTGTTGACCATTATCAAAATAAACTAAAATCTATGCTGTTTACAGAGGATAGTCCATAATGGCAGCTGGGTCCCCAGCCTTCTAAGGTCTGTCTGCATTGTCAGCTGTACCTGGGCCATTTCTGCATGACGAGGGGGGGGGGAGGTGATGTTTCCTGTACAGCCTGGTACAGTCAGGGTTAATATTCACACAGGGTGGAGGGAGGCTGCCACTCTGTGGGAGGTCGACGTGAGAGGTCCTGTGGGACAGTACTACCACACTTATGAGATTCAACCATTACAATTACAAAATTTTGAAAATGTTATATATAAAAGGACCAAACTCAACCATAAAGGGCCAACTCACTCACCCTCTCAACAATATGCCCACTGTGCTGACTGTCCCGATTATAACACAGGGAGGACTTCCAACATGATGACCTTAGAACTCACCTAGAATGTTGTGTGCAGGTTTGGTCATCATACCTTAAGAAGGACATTGCTGCCTTAGAAAAGGTGCAACGGAGGGCTACGAGAATGATTCCTGGTCTTAGAGGAATGTCTTATGAGGAGAGCTTAGCTGAGCTGAATCTGTTTAGCTTCGAGCAAAGGAGACTAAGGGGGGACATGATCCAGGTCTATAAGATTCTAACCGGTCTAGATGCTGTTCAGCCAAATGGCTATTTCAATATTAGTTTAAATACTAAAACTCGTGGCCATAAGTGGAAATTAGCAGGAAAACATTTTAAAACAAATTTGAGGTAGCACTTCTTTACACAGCGTGTAGTTAGAGTATGGAATAGTCTTCCTGTTAGTGTAATGCAAGCTAAAACCCTGGATTCATTCAAATCAGAGCTAGATAAGATTTTAACAACTCTGCGCTATTAGTTAAGTTCTCCCCAAACAAGCTTGATGGGGCGAATGGCCTCCTCTCATTCTTATGTATTAAAATTCTGTTTGTCCCCACAGTCAAGTGCCTGATTTTGCCACACTTCCCAAAATTACTCTGAGAATCTGGGTTTGATGGCTTTAAATGAAAGAATCGCTGCATCGTGCCATTTGAAGAGCCAGTCTGTGTTCACAGTGTTCTCTCTGAACCAAAAAGGGCAACTTCCACCATCTGCACGAGGAGCTTTGCATTCTGGGATCCTTCCACATGCTGGTTTGGGACCCATGCACACGCTAAAAATGGTTCATGAATTTTCATGAAAAGGTGGCACCGTGGAAGGTTTATCGAGCGAACAGCGGCATTTTCCCTGCTCTACAGCTAGTGCCCAGTGTTATAAATCATCTTAAGCAAAGTCTGTCAATGCAGACTCCACCGGCATTCGAAGGATTCAGACTCCTGATTCTGAATCCAATCAAAGAATTCAGACTCCTGATTCTGAGTCCAATCAAAGGATTCATACTCCTCATTTTTCGTGATAATGGAATCATGGGAATCTGATTATTCCTAGCAAATTTAATGATTACTGAAAGAAACCACATCTTTGGTAGGCTACTGCCCATTGGCCACTGCTAAGATCCCCATCGTGTATTAAGATGTGAATATTTCTGTAATTAGATTTTCACTGATAGAGTGTGGATCTCCCCAGCGTACAATTCGATACAGCCCTGCCAGCGTGTTCAGTCCAGAATTAGACACCGTTGTCACATAGATGAGATTACATGCGGAGTAAGTGTAGCCTGTATTGTATCACACTGTGACGAGCAGCTTTATAAGCTAATTATGATGACAAACATGGTTCAATCCATTTAGCTGTCTGGCTCTGCTGCTCTGAAATTCAGTCTTAACCTCAGGACTAGCAACGCAGGGGTCACAGTAAGGACTCTAATTGTGATTCTTCAAAAACGTAAAATATAAATACTCTGACATGGTTTTTACTCATTTGCAACCAGGGACATATACAGGGGTGGGCCACAGGGGCACTAGCCCCAGCTAAAAGCTGATTGATTTCTAGTGCCCCATCCACTGTCACTCACTGATTCATAGCATATCATTGGCTAATGATAAGGTTGACCATTCTGTATAAATTATAGCCTCACTTTCAAAACCCCACCTTTAAAAATCCTACAATTGCCACATTCACAACCCTCCCCTCACCAAATACGGTGATTCTTAGAGAATATGTCCTAATTAAAGATTATTCTGCTGGTATTTCTGCTGGAAGCTCAGCACTGACGCATCAGCTCCTAGTCTTCGGGGGGGGGCAGCCGACCCACAGCTTTAATTAAACCTAAAAACGGCCTTTAATTTAGGGGCGGAATTGAAAGATCTGAACCAAATCGTGAGAGACGGGATAATTAGGAACTGTCTAAGGTTTTACATGGGTGTGAAACAGGAGACACGATCTGCTGAAAGGCATGATGGGTAATGGCAGTGCAATATCATCCAGTACTGCGTTAAACTGGAGGTTGGACAGGAGGTCCCCAGTCCATGGAATGTGTCATCATCAATTTACCTCTTTGAAACTTCTGTTCCTTTCTGGATAATTTGCACAGGTTTTTTTTGAGAAACCAAAAACTGCTGATACAGAGACGAATGGCTGGATTAAGGGATTATCTCTGACCCTGAAATCTGTCCATTTATTTGCCTTAGTCCTATTATAATGCTAAACCAGGTTCAGACAGGGGAAATTACATTTCTAAATTAGACTATTTTTGAAGATATAAAAGGTATTTTTGTGGTTACTCTAAATGCATAACCTTTCAGGCAGTCCTGGGTGTGTAGCCCCTTTCAGATATGGGCATACTCAAACTGTAAGGTTAAACATTTTTTTCCTATGAAATATGAACTTTAGGTGCCTACTGAAACCATATAAATATGAAGGAGGTCCAGCAACAGGAGCACCCCTGGGAGTCACTGTGTTTGATTCTTATGCATCTTTTAGGATCGGGCAAAATCAGAGGATTTTATTTTTCCAGCAGGAATTCAGACATGCCTGTTTGGCTGCCTGAGGACGCTTTACAAGTCTGGTCATTCCAGGAACAATGCATACTGGCTCCAAAGAATTTTTAAATTTAATTTTTATCTTGAACTTGGCTTGTCAGCCAAGTGTGTAGTGTTTTCTGTATGCCTAAGTGTCTATCTGTGTGGGAATGTGTGTCACATACTGGTGGTTGTCCACTGATTTGCATAAATTTGCATAAATTCCATTGCCCCCCCATAAGATTCAAGACATCTTATAGGAAAAAAATCACATAAGCTAAAAATATGCTAGCAAGACCTTCTGAGGGTCTATGTTTTTGCTCTCCCCAGTTCCCTGGGAGCAGAAACATGGAATGTCTGGGGGTCCCGGAGGACAGTTTTGTAGTGTAGTGTGTTTGTCCATAAACACTGCATATCTCATATATTTTTCATTTATGTGAGTCAGTCTCCTACCCATAATGCCTCTTGACATAGGTGCGGCAAAGTTGTGGGCGGTTTCACGTAAGATGGACCTGGTGGGAACGACAGGAAGAAGCACAATCAGACCACTTGGACAGCAGCTGTGACTGCAGCTGGGGATCCAGCTCAGAGATGGACGTGTCAGGGGGATGTCACACATAATCAAAGGCCATTAGGGCCCTTTGAGGTGCAGAATGAGAGAGTGGGACCACCTGTCTTATATCTGCTGATGTCCTCCATTCTAATCAGTAATATGCCTTCTAGTCATTACATCCCACCATATTTTTATGTACTGTATGCTCCTCCTGATGGATAATATCCATCTATCCATCTTTTAACTGCTTATCATTTTTGGGGTGGAGGGGCTGAAGCCTGTCCCAGGTAGCCCAGGGCACAGGATTAGGGTACTGCTGGGACCAGATACCACTCCTTAGCAGGGCACATACATGCACACACTCAGCTATACTCTATGGGCAGTTCTTCCACCATATAGCATGTCTGCAGATATTTGGATTGTGAGAGGTTTGGAGAAACCTGAAGTAAACCAGTGTGAGGGCATGCAAACTGTACACACACACCAAGGATGGATTCAATCCCCGAAGCTTGCAGGTCTGAGGCTACAGTGCTACCCACCGAGTCAACCACCATAAGATACTTATACTGTATGACTCACACAACGGACTCATTCCATCATTGGGGGTACAGGACTTGGCACCTATAGGTGAGGTTACTCTTACCTTAAAAGCAGCTGCAGCACAAAGCCAGTAACTTTGTACCAAAAATGAGCCAAAATGAACCTTCCATAAAGGCCAGCAACCTGTTTAAATTCTGCCCATACCTACACACATCCCATGCGTTTGGGGTTTTGAACAGTGTAATCTCGATTTTACTTCTTCTAAAAACCCTGTTACGGCGGGGCATGCTGAGGGATGACAAAGAGGGACGATTCATGGGACGGCTCGCGAACAGGGTTTGTTGACGAAGCGGAACACAAAAGGGGGGAACCAGAAAGTAAAGGTACCAATGCGGGGTCAAGAACAAAACAAGAACAAAAAGAACTAACTAAAAGTAACTGCAAAGTAACACATCTAGGGAACAGAGCACAACAGGAAGGAAGTTGGGGTGGCCTCTGGTCAGCCTCGAACCCACAACAAATGGAGTCTGGATGACGGCTGACTGCTAAGCTCATTAAGCATATTGGCAGCCTTGGAGTAGGGAAACACACTATGGACTCAGGGGCTACAAGACAGAGGAGGGAACTGGTTGTCCAACGGCACCTGCTGGCCAGATAGGGACAAGACACGTGGGACAGGGCCAGATGAGCACCGATCCTGAAGAACTTTGAATGCATCAGAAAGGCCAGACGCTCACTTGGGTGTGGTGATTTCGGCAGCTCTGAAAATGGCCTCATTTCTAGATGACTGTGTGGGCTAAACACCAGGACAGGAGCAGTGGCTTGGCCAGCCCATCTTAGCCTGAAAACAGCAGCCCAGCGCTCTTCCTTATGGCCCCTCACTGTGAAATGGACCCATCAGAAGCCATGAAAGTTATGGAAGGGCTCTTACCACTCTGTGCTGCCGGGAAGACCATGACCACGCTGTTCCTGAGGTGGTACATTCATAGGGGTCACCATCAAGATTGATCTTCTCGTGACGCTGGTGTTGAAATCAGTTATTTTGGCGACGAGGCGCATACATCTAGCAGGATCCCTGAAAACAGAATATGACATCTGATGAGCGTTTTGTTTGACTGACGTTGCGGTTGCAGTAACTGCATTATGCCCGTTGGATCCTGCCTCATTATTTTTGAGTTAACTCTGATCATAAGTCTGCAAATAAGCAGGTTCTGCAAAGGCGGCTACGGGCTGCAGAATGCAGCCTGTTGCAACCAGGCCACGGCTTTTCACTTGGGGACAGAGGAATCCTCCCAAACACGTGTCTGGCTGCCAGAGGTGAGCGGTCTGGTGTCGGGGTCAGTACCGAATGGCGTGTCAGCAACATAATGAGCCAATTCCATCCCTGGTCCCACAGGGGGCTCGAACTATTCTGCAGTCCCTTTCAATTTAGGGTAAATTATTGTGGAAATTGTTCATCCTCTGAAAGAAATTGGCAAAGTATCATTATTTTATGGCCAAAATCACCTCCCACTGCCGTCTTGATAATTCTGGGTAACTGTAAACCCTCATGGGAATGGAGGGCAATGAACAGAAGCCAGGTCCCTCCATACGGAGCCAGGCTGTGGCTTCGGTTTGGAACTGGCCTTCTGGGCTTCAAGGTGGGCTGTCTGTGGGCTTTGGCATGTTCCGGCCCCTTCTGCTAACCATGGCTGCCCCACCTTTATTGACCTCTGGAAACCTCAGGCTTGATGTCAGGTGGATTAATAAACACTCTGCTCAGCGGTTTTCAAGCATGCAACTTTTCTCTTTTTCTTTAATCTGTTTCTGTCTGGGCATCGGTTTATGAACGAGATCCATTCCCAAAGTTTGTAAGTCAAATTTGTGGGTAATAATGAAAAACATAATAATAATAATAATAATAATAATAATAATAATAATAATAATAATAATAATAATAAAAGTAACTGCATATGCTGCAAAATTGTACTTCAGTCTGACGAACTGCTGAAGCCACACAATGTTTTCATGAGTCTCACATTGTATTGCGGACGTTCATTATTACGAAACCCGGAATTTTTTATATACTAGGCTTCATGGCAATCTATTTGTAATCTATTTGTAAGTAGGCGTTGTTCATACTGTAGGTCAGTCGTTCCTATACTGTATGCAGCTTTTACTAAAAGCAATGTGGCCAGAGTGGGGAGGGGTCTAAGCATAATAAATCTAATATTATTTGTGCAATGTTTGATATTTAATTAAGGCTAATGCTTTTTGGCCTATGTCTAGTTTCCCCCTCTTGGGCAGCTCTCTGACTTTTTAATATGAGTTTAATCAAGAAATAACAGCTATTACTATTATAATACTTAATGCAGCCACCCTACTTTAATTTCTGTGCCCGTGCACAGCTGGGTGATTTTCTCATTTCGCCACGCTGAAATGGACGTGGGCACCAGTAAACATCATCGTGTTTGTTCAAAGTGTCTGGGTCACGTTGCGTTTCAACGGGCTGATGTTTGCTCATTCTTGGGGCCATTGGAATGCATGTAATTGTCTGATCTGCCCCTCCCCCGCCTTCCCTGACAAAGGGTCCATTGATCTGGACATGGCTTGTCAACCAATTATTACAGCCAGCTAACGTAAAAACCAACATAAGCAAATTCAGACTTACACAGAAAATATCTGAGATACACAGAGTGATTAATTGTCAATACACCACAATGAAATGTGTTCTCTGCATTTAATCCATACTGTATGTGACACAGCAGGGGGCAGCTAATTTAGCACCCAGGGAGCAGGGCTTCGGGGGCAGGACCTTGCTCAGGGTTCCTCAGTGGTACCCTGCTGCGCAAGAATTCGAACCTGATAACTTTCAATTACAAGTGCACTTCCCTAACCATTAAGTCACCACTGGCCAACACATATATGGTTTTAACTATAAGGTTTTTTGCTATAAGGTGTCCTGAACAGTGTGGGGAGGTGAATCCGAAATTTGTAAAGGTCCGTGGGACAGATTACTTGCATCAATCGAGATCTGCATGTAGAAGTTCAGGTCGTGACCTTTGCCACCGTACAGCAGGAGGCTTTGAGCGGCCTTAGCTAACAGCAGGTTATCAGTTTGCAAGCTTCAGTGGTCCAGGCTTGTATGAGTCACCTTAGCTTCTACCTTGGCTGATCCAACAATCCTCAGTTATCAGCGCAATTTACATCACTTCAAGTGAAGCCCTCACCATTCCAGTGTTCATGTGTATGCTTTCAAGTCAAGGATTTAATTATCCATTCCTATTATCATAAAAGGAATAAAAGATGGCTGTTATTTACATAGTTTTGCCACAAACCTTTTACTACAAAAAGATAGCACGCTGCTGGATCTGTCACAAGATTGCAGTTGCGATATACCTGTCTTGCTTCTGACGTTTATTAGCTAAGCGGCAGCGTTTGAAGCGGTTGGAGTTTGTCTTCAGTCAAAACTATCTTGCTGGCTCGCTGTGGATTTAGTGAAGTTGTTCGGCTGACAGCTGAGTTATTCCGCTCCCATGACGTGAAGGTCGACTGACCAATTAAGTGAGAAGAGCGAACGAAAACATGCAGGATTTAGGCCCAAGCCCAGAGGACAGATATCACACGGACCAGTGGCAGACGAAAAATGCAGGCGTCGATCGCGTTCACTGCTGCCAGCATGGCGAGATCGCCTCTGGCGGCGTAAGATTATGGCGCCGTTCTCGCCAAGGCCCCTGTGCCTTGCTCTTTTCGCCCGCTGAAGCTAACCTTCATTCTCAGCGGCCCAGTACCCACTAACTTGGCCACCCAAAACCAGCCTGGGAGATAGCCGCACTGCTGTTCAGTAAGTACATGACAAAACGAAAGTGAACAAATCCCTTTTGATGCTGATATCGGGATGTGAGCTGGGGGTGGGGGTGGGGCAGCTGTGCTGTTTAAGTAAAATGTAATGAATCAGGATAGAGCAACAAATCAAGTTATTGCAATATTAGTAAATGTGAGCAGGTGGTTTATGGCCTGGTGTTTCATGGTAAAGGGTCTTTTCAGTTCCCAAGGTAAAGAACGTAATTCTGGTTAAATATGGTCTCTTTGGAAAAGGAGTCCCACAAAATCACCCTAAAGGTAACGTCCTTCTCATTAAAGGCATGTCAGATCTGGCTAAATATTTTTATATGGATTCTCCAGGCAGTGTTGCATGATTTGTGAGTGTGAACTCCCCCTACATGTGTGTCTTCTGAATAGCATCACCCTCGTGAGCACTCAGGACAGGGGGAGAATGGTCCAGTTCCCCCATGCAGCCACGGGGCAGTGATTAACCTCGTTTACGGTTAAACTCGCGAGGACTCAAAGCCAATACAAACATCTGCCAAATAGCATACAAAGCAGGAAATTTGCACGTTTCCTTTCAATAAGCAGAGCTGATGACCCGTCAAAACCCAGCCGACCGCAAGGCTCAGCTAGCAGCTGGGTTCTCGCGTTTCTGCGATGGCCCAGGGTCCTACGTTTGCCAGGAGCGGTACGGAAGGACAGAGCCTCTTCATGGCTGCTAACCAGATTCCGAGCCAGTATGAGAGCCGTTCTGGGCAATATCAGCTACACAGTCACTGCTTCTCCCATTTACCTGAGTCATTCTGGGTCTTCCTGCAGTGACAGTGATTATCGTGTGGAGCCAGGGGTGGCCAATTCTCTCTCCAGGTAGGAACAGAACTGGGTTTTAACCCGTAATGTTTCACATCTGAAATGAAATGAAAGCGAAATCAAATGAAAATGAAAATTAAATCTGGGGACAAGACTGCAGTTCAACACATGACACACTGTATACATACACAACACGCATTATTGTCTTATTACCTCTACACACACTCCATAGTCCAAGCTGGCTTTTATAAATCTATATATATATATATATATATATATATATAGATATATATTGCCTACGAGGAGCACATCATTGTTATTCAAGGCTGGTGTTTTGTATTATGTCAATCTCAATTCCTTCAGAGATTCGCCTCTTCAAAAACGTATGAAGAAGACAGTGTGAGCACTCAAGGACACAGGGAATTTCTGAAGGACCACAATCCTCCAGATCCCGCATGACACATTCAGCTTCATGCATATTAAACAGTCACTTATGACAAATGCGGGAACGACTTTCATTTGCTGCCTTTATTTTCCTGTAAGTAAGTTCTGCTGGTAGCTACAGAGAAGGAAAAGTTGATAGAAACGCCTTGAGAAGTATGACTTTGGATCCCTCAAAAGAATTGCAGCATCGAAGGGGTTGTTTACCTTCGTATATACAAGAAGTTGGTCATCCTGGCAAGAGAATGTTCCAGACACAATCAGATTTTCTACCTGCTGGTGACCGAATGGTACTAACATGTTCAGACAGTGAACATTAAGGGGAAACATTCTGACACAATCAGAGCACAGAATGCCAAGGGCCTGCAGTAAAGCCATCAAAGCAGCACCATCGCTGCGTATTACTTTCATGTTCTCCCCATGTTTCAGTGTCTGTCAATCATCTCAAAGCATTTCATCTCCTTGCTGCAGCCCAAGGATGTGCACCTCCAGTGAGCTAGCAGCTCCGATGATGCAAACACCGTCTGCTAAGTGGAATGTTTTTCAGAGCCCGTTGAATTGAATGAATATAGCTAGCAGCCATTAGCTAGCACACGGTTTCTTTAAGCCCATAAGTCCTTGTCCCCCACTGTTAACACTCATATCGCTGACAGCAGAGATGTGCAGGTCCTAGAGCAATGGCAAGGGTCCGCTTGCTGTTTTCAGCAGCGCCATTCAATCTACACATTTGCCTGGGGTCCCTGAAGTTGTGGACCCCTGTTGGATACAAACAGTCACTACACTAATGTAAAATAAACACTTATATGCTGAAGTAACTCTTCTGCTAACTAGCAGGCCATCCTAGGTGGCCCCAAAGTGACTTTTTAAGTGGCCCCCAGAGACAACAAACCGGACCCTGGCTGTTTCATGACGTCTTGCTTGTTCCTCCCTGCTTTAGCTAGGCTGTTTTTGTGAGTTGAATGCACTTATGTTGTCATCCTGCGATGCCGGCTATGGAATGAACTAATAGATAAGATTGTGTCCTGTACTGGATTGGATTGGTGTGTCCCCCCTGCCATGTAAATCATGATTTAGCACCAGAGGTGACGGTTCTCATTCCGCCTCCATCGCTGGGGTGGCGGGAATGTGCGGCTTATTTAATACCCAAGCCTGCCCAAAGCGTCTAGACTGAAGTTTTACTGCCTTGGTGTTGTGGAAATGTGTCTGGGGGGGGGGGGCACTGCTTCCCCGGGCTAATTTCATTTCCCGGACGTGTGTCCTGACTGTGTCATTGTTTGTCCCTGGTGTGTCACACCCCCCCCCCCCCCGATCAGTGTTCCCCTAAACAAAGGGAATACTCGACCCATTCCCAAAGACACAAACCACTCCATCCTGCATGCTAACCGCTAACATCTGCTTACGATGGCTAGCCAAATATGGGTGCCCTGAATCTGAAATGCAAAGGATGTCCACCGTTTCTGACCTTTCAGATGTTAGGTGACTGGTCTGCGAGAAGGTTCACCACGCTGAGATGCGCTCTTGAATCCCTGTTTTCTTCTCCACTGTCCTCACCTTTGCCAGTACTTGCTACTGGTCATCCATTTATAATACGCCTAGCAAACATGCGAGTTTAATAATAAAATTGTCTAGTTGGTTTTGTTTTTCTTTTTTCCCCACCTTGTAATGGGTACAGTTTTATTTGTTAATGGAAAAATATGTATAATTAATTTGCATCTCATTGGATGAAGCCCAGCTGACTCTGCTTAGGCCACTGAGGGTATAAATAAAATAGATAAATAAAATTTGGAAATGGTACAGGTTAATGAACACTCCTAAAACAGCAGTATGTCCACAGATTAAGGAGATACAGTATTGTGGCTGTCGGGTTTGAAGGGTTTCTCTATCAGTAACCTGCTACCCAAATTAAAGGTTTTAACATGTCAAGGTCAGATGAACATGTCAAGGTCAGATACGGAGTGCCACAAGGTTCAGTCTTGGCTCCCTTACTATTTTCATTATACATGTTACCTCAAGGCCTAGTTATTCGTAATGATGGAGTTAGCTTTCATTGCTTTGCAGATGATACACAACTATACTGTATATATCAGCCAAACCAGATGATAGACAACAACTTCATAGAATGGAAGAATGTTTAATTCACATCAAAAAGTGGATGTCAAACAACTTCCTCCAGCTAAATCTAGACAAGACTGAAGTGCTTCTAACTGGCACTAAAGCCACCAGAAGTAAACTATCAGGCGTCATAGTCAATCTGGATAGACTATCCATTGCACCAAGTACTGTGGTTAAAAACCTTGGTGTTACTCTGGATTCTGATCTTTTGTTTGATGTACATGCTTCAAACATTAGCCCGTACTGCCTTCTTTCACCTGTGTAATATTGCCAAGTTAAGAAACATGCTTTCTCTCGAAGATGCAGAGAAATTGGTTCATGCGTTCATTACCTCCAGGCTCGATTACTGTCTTGTTCGCCAGCTGTCCAAATAGGTCATTAAATAAACTCCAGCTAGTCCAGAATGCAGCAGCCAGAGTCCTCACCAGAACTAAAAAATATGATCATATCACCCCGATTTTATCTTCGTTACACTGGCTGCCAATTAGATTTCGTGTTGACTACAAAATACTACTCCTAACTTATAAAGCTGTAAATGGTCTTGCACCGCAGTATGTGAGTGACCTCATTTGCAATTACATTCCAAATCGTACACTTAGATCTCTAGATGCATGTCTTCTATTCATACCCAGAATAAAGAAAGTTACTTTTGGGGGAAGAGTATTTGCTCATAAAGCACCACAGTTATGGAATAAACTTCCCATTAGTGTTCGCAACTCAGACACAATCTCTGCTTTTAAAGGCTTAAGGCTTAAGACGTACCTCTTTAGCAAGTCCTTTGGATAGTATAGCCCCTTTTTATAATGTGAATGGGAAATCTGGAGGTTCATAGTCGTTTGAAATTAAAGGTGAAAGGGGGGATTGGTGCTGTCATCCCGCCACTCTCGCCGATCACTCTCGCTGTTGATGGTAGTTTGGCTGGATGCCAAAACCCCTGGAAACCCTCATGTCTGTGCTTCCTTCTAGGTCTCTCTTTTAGTCAGGCTGCCATAGTTACTTTAGTATCGCCAGAGGTTAGGTTAGGTGTAGGGCAATAATTCATCTTCTCTTTTCCGAGCTGTTCCCGAGCCGCGCCTACACCACTTGAATCCTCATTTGGACTCCTTGATGAAACCAACTGGGACTTATAAATCTATATGGACTCAAATTAATGTGAATGTAAATGCAGTTTCATGCTACCCGGTCGCCCAGAGGAGGATGGGGTCCCCTTCCAAGTCTAGGTTCCTCTCAAGGTTTCTTCCTGCCAGATGGAGTTTTTCCTTGCCACTGTCGCCACAGGCTTGCTTGGTGGGGTTCTGGCCGGTTGAATGTAAAGTACTTTGTGACAATGACTGTCATTAAAAGCCCTATATAAATAAAACTGAATTGAATTGAATTGAATATTAGGAAGGGATTAAAAGGTAAAAGCTGAAATGCCAGCCGCGTCCGTCCTGTAGGTTATGAGGCATGTTGCTGCACTCCTGCTGAGAGCCGTCTCCTTAAAAACTTTCCCATGGATTTTCTGTGATGATTAAAATGTCTTTTGGATAAATTTTGGGATGAAAGCCCTGAATCTACATGACAGCTCAGAGGTTTGTGTGGACTTTCTGAACTGAAATGATTTTCTCAACTGAACTGCAGAGGCTGAGGTTGTCCAGTGAAGATCCGAATGGAGATGAATAGCTTCTGTAACAAAAATCTGTTTTCGGAATATTAAAAAGTACATAAAAACACTGCTTACAATAACTTCCAATTCTGATATGGTATCACCACAATCTAGGCTAATATTTGTGACTTATGCATGCTTCATTTCTGGGGGTGGGTGGGTGCTGCTTTTGCATGTAAAGGTACTTGGTGAGTCTTGTCAAGCAGAGTTTGACTTGTCTGCTGGAAAGGCTGCATCCAGGAGTGAGTTGAGGGGGTTTTAAAGTGGGGGGGGGGGGCATAAGAGGAGCCATAATTCATACAAAGGGGCCAACCTCATCTTTAGCCAATGATATGTTTTGAATTAGTGAATGACAGGGGAGTAGGTTCTTTGGAAGCCAATCAGGTGTTGGTTGCCAAGGGTCCGAAATAATACTTGAATAATTATTTTTAGAAGCTTCAGTTCTCTTTCCTGGACATTTGGTACTAAACGCCTTTGAGAACTTTAAAGAGTTAAACAGGATATATTTACTGTATAACAAAGCAAATAAATACAAAAATCACCATACGGTTGGAAATGGTGAACTCCTGATAAGAGCATTTAATTTTCACTCCAGTGAAAACAAACAGAAGCAAAAAACTTTTCGGAACAGAAGGCCCGAAAACAATTTTACAAAAGTGAAGCAAAAGTTTGAAGAACCCCATTTAGATATTAGATTAGCTTAGATTAGATAGAACTTTATTAATCCCTCGGGAAGGTTCCTCCAGGAAATTTAGGAAATTTGTGTACAGAACAGCTAAAAATGTAACTATTGGACCTTTGGCTAATTCTTAAAATAGCTTTCCAGAAACTTGCCTGTTTTGTGCTGAAATCTAACGCAGGAAACAGATCAAATAAAACTTGTTTCACAATCACTTAGCATTTTTCTAATTGGTTTCCACATGTACTGTACACACGTGGACAAAATTGTTGGTACCCTTCAGTCAATGAAAGAAAAACTCACAATGGGTCACAGAAATAACTTTAATCTGACAAAAGTAATAATAAATAAAAATTCTATGAAATTTAACTAATAAAAGTCAGA
>JAODKE010000020.1:21111428-21140473 GCA_026779605.1 Mormyrus hasselquistii | reverse complement strand
TTCCAAAACCCCCCAACCTGGCCCCCCCCCCCCCCCCCAGACACACACACACACACACACACACACACACACACACACTGCCAGGTCTTCTGCCCCTGATCCCCAGATCAATGAGGCAGAATGTCCAATAAAAGAGGTGACTGCCAGAGCTTTGGCCCTCTGACACAACAGGAAGGTTTGGGAAAAAAAATGTGGTTGACCGGTTGAGAGAAGGTGAGAGAAGCAAGAGAGAAAAGAAAGTAGGAGGACAGAACTCAAAACAAATCCAAAGACACCACAGAACCAGGACAGCAAAAATGAACTCTGGTGGACAAGACAGGGAATCTGAGCGCAATCGGACTGCAGGAGCCCAAAGCAAAGGCGAGACTTCCTGTTCCAAAGAATGTCAGTAGGACTGCCTCAGGTATCCCGGGCTAAAACAAGACGAATGCACATGCTATCCTATAGCACTGCATGTTTTTGTATTTGTAATCAGGGGTGATGCCGTGGCTCATGGGTGTCACTCCCACTTCACACCCCCAAGCATTAATCCAGTTTTTCCTCCTACAGTGCAAAATCACACAGCTAGCTAATGGCCCGTATGTGTGACTGTAACTGTGAGTGCTGTGTAATGGACCGCTATGACATCCAGGGAGGACATCTGCTTTTACCCAGTGCTGCCTAGGCTTGGCTCCAGCTCCTGACCTGCAACCCTATTCAGTGTAAGCAATTCAACTGTGATAAAAATACACTTGCACTACAATATATACAGGGGTGGAAGTGAAGCTTAGTGTGTACTATGTGAAGTACTGTATGTACTAAATGACATATATTATGTACTGTGTGAAGTGTGGTATTTACTATGTAAAGTATTGTATGTAGTAAGTGAAGAATGTTGTGTACAATGTGACATATGTGGTAGCTTGGATAATATATAGCTTATTTTTCTGTGATTTTTGGAATGTTTTTAATGTTTTACTTTTCCCAACTTCTGCAGACTGTGTACTGGGTAAACATGTGGAATATGGATGGATGGATGGATGGATGGATAGATGGACAGACAGGTGTTAGTGACCGTTCAAGTGTGGTCAGGATAACTACTGCAGGATGGTGTGTTAGAAGCCATTACGAACAACAGTTTGCTTAACAATACTTGATTAAAATTATGAACAGTCTCCATTTTAATGAGTGCACAAAGAATTATAAAACACCGTGGATATCAATTGATTGTCAATTCCCTTGCTACAAATGTAACTAGAGTAAAAACTGTTTATTAACACATTATTCTAGTGTAATGCAATGCAGCTGGAAAGAGATGCAAGCCATTGCCTTCAGATAGCTCTATAAACAGAGTCAGGGATTTACTGTCCAGGGCCTGTTTCTAACAAAATATATGGTATTGTGGCAATAAGACACAATATAGCAGAACTGGACATATTCTTTGATGGATTTTTTATATTTTGAAATCAACCAATCCATTTAACTGACATTAGCTGCTCAATCTAATTACAAAACAGAAGTATTGAAAACTGTAGCAAATCATGTATACATTAATTAAATGTGTTTTCTCTATGTTGCCACTAGTTTGCATGATTGAGTTGTAAATTTATGGCAGGTAGATGACAAAAACTGGTAGAGCTTCTTCTCCAGAAAAACGGTGCTGTATAGCTTTATTTAGGCCTTAGTGGGTCCTTCAGGCCTCAAATTTATCATGACAGCTCAGGTGACCCCTCGTAGAGCCAGAAGATCACCTGCTCCCATAGTTTGCAAATTGGATCTAATCCAATGCTCACTCTCGGGCCCTTATACTTTTCTTTTTGTTAGATAACACCTGATCTAAAGAAAACAGAAATGACATCCCATAGGTTACTGCTGGGGTGAAACAGTTTATCATTTTTCAACAGTACTCAGTGACATTTCTTTATATTCTACTGTATTTTTATTAGAATATATAACCCTGTGACTCTGCAGTTCATTCAGTGTAATACAGCCACAAAAACCACAGCATGTGCATATTCACACACATACACGTTTGTAATGTCTTTGTGAGGACCTCCACTCATTTCTATGTGCTAAACCCTGACCCCAACAATGACGCCTTAACTCCTAACCCTAAACCTAACCTTAACCATAAGTAACCAAACAAAATATAAAACTTGTAGCATTTTTATTTTTTGATTGCAGTCATTAATTTTTATTAAAACGAGTTTCCCTATGTAGGGCCTGAATAGGTGGTTCCCACATGGTTCTCCACAGTATATTCGTGTCATTGTGGGGACTCTCTGTTCATTTCAATGAGTATGCAGTAACTTTAATCTTAACTACGATAATCACTCTTACTGAGCCCAAACCCTCAACAAAATATGGGAAGTGTCACGATCCGCTCCGTCCGATCCTCCCGTGTGCCACGCCCACCTCATTACCTTGTGTTCCTGCCCGATTGTGCTCAGCTGTGTCCTGTTAACCCCTGCTTGCCAGTGTATATGAATCCATGTCTTCCTTAGTCTTGGGTCGGTCATTGATGTATATTGATGTATACTGTCGCCTATGTTCGTGCCTGTCTGCCTGACTACCCCATTAAACCCCGTTTGCCCTGTCAATCCGGCTCCGTTTCGTCTCCTTGCCTGCTCGTCCACCACGAAACGTTACAGGAAGCATTTTTAGGTTTTTTTTTGATGGCATTCACAGATTTTTATAAACTTGACGTTTGCTTTGTGAAGATCTGAAAATGGTCCCCATAAGCAGGTTTTACCACATTCTGGAGATATGTGTCCTCTGCCCTTGTGCCCTGCAACGAACTGACATCTTGTTCACAGTGTCCTCTGCCCTTGTGCCCTGCAATGGACTGACATCTTGTTCACAGTGTCCTCTGCCTTGTGCCCTGTGCTGCCTCCAGGCCCCCATGATCCTGACTAGGGTAAGCAATAGGATAACGGATGGATGATTTCCATATACAGTACTATAGCCACAACCTCAGATTGGCTATGTGCTTAGTAAATTACAATGCTGTTATAATTGGCCTTTACAATTCACCGTCTGGTTATTTTTTGCTCTCTTGAATATGACATTAAACCTTTTTATGCTCATACTAATTACTTCTGCTGTTTGGACTGAACACATCTCATATTAATATGAAGATACAAGTACTCTGTCGTTTTCGAGGAAGTACATGGCTTAGCATCTCACAACTTCCATTGAAGTTTACAGCTCAGCTGTGAACAATAACTATTAAAGTCAAAGTGGCATTTTATTTGAAATATGCCTCTGTCTGTACCAGTTACATCAGTCATTGCTGCACTCAAGATGTTTATTATTGCAGTATCTGAGCAGACACAGGCACGCTGTGTACCCATTCATATATGCTATGACAATAAAGCCCAGTTGACTTGATTTGATTTGACTCACAAAACACCCAAACTAGACGCTCCCTTTGACTGAGCGACGTTCTGCTTGATGGTCCCTGAATACCATGGGAATCAGGCAGCAGGCTGGATCAATGGCTGCAGAATGAGGTTTACAGTAACAGGACTCAAGTGTGAATGGTTGATGGAGGTTGGGACTCAAGACAAGGGGACACCAAGATCGGGACCGAAAGGCGAAACCGAACAAATGAATGACGAGACCCCAAAACATGGAAACGACACTCTGACAGACACGAGCGAGGAGCAACACAACTGAGGCCAAAGCAAAGCTCCCTGCTCAGTGTGGACTAAGCCTGGGGCTGGGAGACTGCAAGACATAAAGCAAGCAGGGGCTGGTTTGCTGGGGCCCCACTCAAAAACGGCCCCCAAATACTAAATAAGTAGCTAGTGAGTAGAGCAAGAAGATTGTAGCTAAGCTGGTTAGCAAAAAATGCCACTTCAGCATCTCCTAAATAAGGAAGACATATATAATATATTTAATACTTAGTGCAGTTCATGTGGTCAACAGGGGTCACATGGTTTGAGTTGTGGTAAACACCACCGCCAAAACGGAGACCTGCTGCATATAGACTGCCCCTGTCATCTGTAAGCAATATAACATGACAACATGGGTATAACAACATAGTATTTTAAATATGGCTGCATGTGAAAACAAATGTAATTAGTTTTTACTTGTATTGTATTTTTTTTTATTATTTTGGAAGGGAACAATTAAGTCCCTGTGATTATGACTTGATTTTGAAATCATTTTATGCTTTAAATCACCTTATAATCTTAACATTATTATAAGTTGCCTACTTATGAATATTAATATAACTTAATTACTGTCAAGAAACTTAAGAAGACATTAGGAAACTTGCATTAGTATCTTAACCCATTACCAATACATCTTTCCAACAAATTGTAGATCTCCAGGATCTCTAGATAAATGTGTCTGACTTTTTGTTAAATTATCGTTTCAAAAAAAAAAAAAAAAAAAAAGACGAGGAAAGCAGTTCATGTGGTTGGCACCATAATTTTGGCCATTTCTCGTAATTTTCAATCCTGCATTAATTACAGCAGTTAGTTTAATGAGAGATCTCTTAATAATTTTGAGTCAGAAAAATACCCTAATAATTCTTGTCACAGAGTGATACACAAATAAGTTTTTTCCATGTTATATTTTGCTATGGTACAATTTGAAAAATTATTGAGAAACACTTTGGCAGTTCAGTCTAGTATGAATGTATGGGCTGTATGGGTTTCCATGGTTACCTGTCCTTATCCTCACATCTCTGCCATGTACAGTAGAAGAATCGCATGTATTCAGTAGACAGGTTTGTCCAAAGAGAGGAAACCATAAGCTCAGAGAGCAGGATCAGCCAGTGACCCTTAAGCAGCTGGTGTTAAGGGCCTTGAACCCACATCCTTCCGGACAAACATCCCAAACCCACTGAGACAGGGCTGCACTGATTGGCAGAGCAGCCGGGTCAGCAGTTCCAGGCCCCAGGCCCCCCAGTGCTGTTGAGGACCCCGCTCCGACTGCAAATCTCACATACAGTATATGTGAAATATTCATGAAGATTAAGGTGCTGATGTCATGCGTATTACATGAACATGTCAAATGCTGCTCAACACAAAATTACTTAGTACAATACTTAAAACAATTTTGAAATGTAATAATTTGTAATGTTTTGTAGTCAAACTTGTATATTCAACAATAAAAGCAAGTTTGTGGAATTTCGTAACTACTGCAGTGCATGATGGGTATGATATGCAACTTAGGCAGGCCCTTGGTGTGAATTTGAATGTGAAGGGTGGGGGTCCACTTTGGCCCCAGGACCCACAACTGCATTGAAAAGTACACCTAGTATATATAAATATATATATATAATGCGTATAAGATAAGATAAGATAAGATAAGATAAGATAAGATAAACCTTTATTAGTCCCACAAGTGGGAAATTTGCATTGTCACGGCAGAAGTGGACAGTACAAAGATAAGAGCAGCGAAATATTAACAAACAATAGAATAGTACAGAATAAAAAAACTATACCAACAGTAAGAATATAAAATATACACTATACAATACAAAATGGAAACATATAAATATGGATGGTCAGAGTGCTCAGATGCTCAGAAAAATTGCACATTTATAAATTGTCATAATTCATACAGAGGGACCAAGCTTTTTAGCCAATGATTTGTTTTGAATTGGTGAGTGACAGGGGTAGGGAGCACTCTGGGGACCCCTTTGGCCACGCCCCTGCATACATCCCTGGTCTGAGGCCAGCAGTGGGTTCCAAAAAGGCTTCCCCAGAAAGGAGGAGACCACGCAGATGGGCCTGGATGAGAATCGACAGTCATCAGAATCATCGATTACTTCCCAGTTTTATTGCTAGGTGCCTTCATTGAGACACAATTGAGATCGGTGCTGCCATAGTGATAATTAAGGCAGTTATCTTGGTCTCCATCCCCCCCCCCCCCTTTTCTCCTTCCATACCCCCTCAGGAAATCAGAGCCACCATGTGTGATTACTGCTGCCTGGGTGGGTGGGGCTTGAATTGGTCTTGCAGCCACCTCGCATGTGCTGAAACGTTGACTCCCTTTCCATGGTTCAGAAGTTCAGCCGCCTGTCAGTCCCTATAGTTATACAGTTATCTTTCCAGATTACTGGGTTGGCAGGGTCCGTGTGTTAGGTCTGCCTCTGCCTGCCGCTATGGTCTGTGCCCTCCCAGAAAATTGTCATCTTCCCGGCCCTGTCGAGGGAGAATTCCACTCCCCCAGTGTCCCTCCTTTTATCTCAGCTGTCTGTAATGAATCATGCCGAAAACTACATTTCTTTCCCACACACAGACTCGGGGCTCCGCGGTGGTGATAGAGAGCACGTGCGAATGAGGTGAGCTCGCGCTGCTGTCTCTGCATCTGAGGTTCGAGGGATGTCGACGAGGCCCCTAGCCTGTCTTATCAGTGCACAGGAGCCCATGTTCCACCGCAGAACCAGGGCAGTGGCTGCCTTGGCCTTAACCGTGAGCTACGTAACTAAACCATTTATGGAAAAGGGTTTAATTTACATAAACTGGGTGAATTGAAAGTGCTCAGAAACCTCAGCAAGAAAGATGGCTGTGAAGTATTACCACCGATCTAATTTCACAAACCTGTTAAACAATTTGCTGTAGGGTTTTCCAGTTCACATAACGTTTCCCATACTTAATTTTACAGAATCTATTTTGCTCACTACTGGGCCGTGTCATTTTACCAAGAGGCAGCTGAGATTTACAAACCGCTTTCCCCCTCATTTATATTCCTTTTTAAAATTTGTTTCTTTCTTATATATCTGTAATAACTTTGAAATGACAGTTGTACCGCCCTGTTTGAAACCCCTTGTTATTTCTCCACAGATATTTATTTTCCTTTAAACTCAAACTTTCTTATCCACGCTGTTTTAAACTGACTGCACATTGACAGCGGATAAATACTAGGGTTTGATAAATTCGCTTTTGACCCTTAGCTGATATGTTTTTAGATCCAAAATTGAATTTTCCGCAGTGTGCTGTGTGTGTGTGTGTGTGTGTGTGTGTGTGTGTTTTATTTCCCAGAGACTCCAGGGAAGTGAGTACATATTTGAGGCAGTAAACAATTTCACAGGGGTTGCATTGATGTAGCCCCTGGTGTTATTAAGAAAGCAGGCAAAATGGGGCTGAGGAGCAGCACTGGGTGGGTTCTATGGCTCCCTGTCGCCTGCCTGACAAAGATGGGGCTTTTGCTTCAATCGGTTTGGTCTGTTGGTGAGCATTTGCCTTTAAATAAGATCTGGGCAGTACTATCTCAGCGTGTGAGGAAAAAGCGGTCAATGAATATGAATTATGGAGGCTGTTTAGAAGCTATATTGTGGAGCGTTCTGGTACCAAAAAGGAGAAGAATATTCTAGCGCTCTATGGTCCCTTGGCTGTACATTCTTGAGTACCTTTGAGCCTCAGTGCCTCTAAGATGTAGATGCAGAAGCTCCATGGGGTCACAAAGCTCACCTCCACGCCAATCTATGGGTAGATGTCCAGAAGTTTCATAAACCTTGGGGCTTATTGTTCCGTTATTTCTAAAGCTGATCCCCTAGGATGGTCCCTCAGTGGTTGGATAAGGTCTCTTTAATAAAAGCGACTTCACCTTACGTCCAAAGCAACTTTATTTTTCTTTAGTTGCTGAAGAGATTCAGGTTTCCATGGGGTTAAGGTTATAAAAGCTGACCTCCTTGCAGGATTCATATCTGAATCCATCGGGTGACGAGTTCCTGCCCTCAGAATGGCATTCTGCCTGACTGGAGCTCACCGATGCTTCGTGATCTTCATTTGGCTTATTGCTGCTCCATCAGTTGCAGAGGTCCAGGTGGAGAAACAGCAGGAGGCGGAGCTGAGCAGGTAAAAGGATAGATCAAGTACAGGGGCAGCTTGATTTATTTTCGTCATTACTCAGCTCCATCCTGTCTGTCCTTAAAGGTCTTGGCACGTGTCTCTCACCCACCCACAGGACCCCAACCTCCAACAGAGACCTCAGCATGCTACTGATTAATTTCCCAGCATGCCTTCCTTCTCTGCTGTGCTTTGGAGTCTTCCTCTGCCAGACAGAAGCTTCCACCCTGGGAGTCTTCCTGGCTTTGGCTCAGCCCGCTGGGTGCGATGCTGCTCTCCCATGTCACACCGTCGCCGTGACCTCAAAGTCCCCAACCTTTGGCAGATGTTAAAGGCAATAACCTTCGCATCACTTCCACTGTCACTGACTCACGTCCACAGTGATTGACAGGTAGGGTTTTCTTCTGATGACATTGCATTGTTACCTTTGTTCTCTGGGCGTCTCCTCCAGTTGAATGCAAGGTTTGATGTCCTTCACGTCTCCTTTGGCTTCTATGATAGTGCAGCGAGGGATAATCCGCTGTGATTCCTCTCTCTGCTGTGTCCGTTTTTAGTTAGCCTTGTGAGGCCTGTTGTGCTCAAGGCTGTTTCTAAGCATACAGGTCTTGATTTGGCAAAAAAACATCTGCAGTAAACATAAAGTTAATAGCAACGTCTTCATTAAAACAAAGGAAGAAATGATCTTGTAAGATTTGACTACCATTGACCATGGAGCCAAAGGAACACTAACATGAATTCTAGTTTTCGTCCTCCCTTTATTCATCAGCCACTTACACTGGATAGGGTCAGGGGTCAAGGGCAATATGGCAGCACTGACTTGAAACATGCAAACATCACACAGCAGGAACGGATCTCCGTTGACAGTAAACCACACTGCCACTGAAGGATTGATGTCACCCTTGAAAGGGCTGCTAGGATCATACCCCCAACCCCTCATATACAAGGCCAGCACTCAAATCACAGGGCTGTGAAACCTTCACTGTGGCTTCCCTGATGAATTCTGATAAGTGATGACCCTGCCCTCCCATGCGTGCCCTGCGCATTCCTGCAAAAAGGCAGGTAGGAGACAAAGGAGCTGGAGGGCAGCCCCTGATCCCCCTCCTCTGCTGAGCAGACACAGGAAGGGGCGTGTCTCTGCAGGCAGGGACAGTTTCGCCTTTTGATAACTTCAAATGGACTTATTCCTTAAATCTATAATGCAATTATAGTCTAAATATCCAGGCTATGCTGCATATTACTTTAATCACACTGCTCTGGACTTTATATTATCTGCATCAATGTCGCTCTTCAAACTCCCCCCCTCGATATGAAATGGCTGATTAATCACATGATCAGCCCTGGTCACATGACACTGGTATCTTCTCTATCTGCACTGTCATCCTCCTTCTTCTAGACATCCCGTGAGTCCCATCCTGATCCCCCCCCCTCCCCCCCATCGCAGGATATGCCTTCCTGTGACCGGCGGAATGAACGGCTCACTGAATTGAGGAAAAAGGCCCCCCTCGTAGGAGTTCACTCCTCAGCATCTGTTAAGCCATTTTCCACGATGAATGAATATTCTGCCAAATCGCAAGGAAGCCGATGGGGAGGGGGTGGGTGGGGGGGGGTGCTAGCCCGTATGTCCAGCGGAGGTGTGAAGACATAAACACTGAACATAATCCACTGGGCTCGCAGACCAACGGCGCCCACTGCCTAATTAAGGGTGGTAAAGCAGGAAGTGCACAGACATGAACCCCCCCCCAGAGGGGGTGTTACGCTTTACCACACGTTGACGCGCCCACAGGTGGTCGTTTAACGCCTGGCGTGGTGTGTTTACGCGCCAGCTTTCAGTCCATCGGTGCTGAGAGTTGGTAAATCTGTGCCTTTGCATCCCTCTCCTCCTGTGTGGATGTACTCGGGAGTCGGAGTATTTGTGAGTGCAGACTTCAATCTGCCCCTTTCTTAGGCCGGCGTGAAGAACTGACTTTGTCCTTGACCTTGATCACAGATGTTTGGGGGGCGGCACGTGGCTCAGTGGGCTGTCCCTGTAATCACAAGGTCACAGGTTCAAACCCAGCCTCAGCATGTCTGCGGGTCCTTGAGCAAGGCCCTTAACCCCCAGCTCCCTGGGTGCCCCAACAGGTGGCTGCCCTTCGCGGACAACTTGCTCTACAACAAGCTAGTTGAGGGAGGCATAAAAAAGAATTTCCCCACAGGGATCAATGAAGTTGTGATTATTACTTATTATTATTACTGCTCTTTCTTTTCTATAATGTTAGCATGAATGTCTCTCCTTTCCCTGTTTTGAATTATTCTGGTAATGATGTTGTAATGGGTCAGGGTCGGCGCCCGTCAGACCCCGTTCTACGTGTTCTGTTTTGACCCGAAGGTGTCTGGCCATCCTGTTCCCTCCTAGTGTGTGTTCCCAGTTCCACAGACTGCCCCCATAGCTCAGTGTTTTTGGTACTTTATTTATTTCCTGGTTACAGGTTTGCCCTGCTGTTTGTCCTGTTCACTTCCAGTGCGGTTTGTGTTTTAATCCCATATCACTTATCCTAGTGTATTATTCCCAGTGTGGTTAGTGTTTCCTAGTTTCAGTGTTGGTTAGAAACCCCTAGTTCTGTGCTCATTATTGTAAATCACCCCTCCTGTTGCTTTTTGTTCTGTCTTGGTTGATTGGTTCATTGTCATGTAACACCCTTCTTTCACTGCTTGGTATTATGGTACATCCTTCATCTCTCATCCTTCATCTCTCATCTCTCATCCTTCATCTCTCATCCTTCATCTCTCATCTCTCATCCTTCATCTCTCAATTTTTACTGACACCTGGCATATGAACAGAGTAACGGTGACTGACTGAGCACCAGAGCCTGAATCGGGGGATTGAAGCATCCAGAGGACCAGTGAAGCTGAGATTCTGTGTGAGGCCGCCGTCCAGCATGAGACAAGCCTCACACCCCGGGCGGTGCAGGTCAGTGCTGTCAGGAGCAGAAATCAGGGAAAAACATACGAGAACATAACGCTTTATTTTTAAAAACATAGGAAACGAGGCCTGCAAATCAGCAAATTACATTTCAGATGTCACCGTCATCTGAACAATTTCTCTGCTGGAAGCTGTTCAAAGTTCCCGAATTGAAAAATGTAATTTCACCTATAATCCTGAAACAATCTCAATTATAATTTTTTTTTCTCGTCAGTGAGAGAAAAAAACCTTCTGAAACCATACCTACAAAAATGAATTGTTGTTTTTTCCTCTCTGGATGAATTAAGACATAAAAACACAAGAAATTTACAAACGAGAGGAGGCCATTCGACCCATCAAGATTGTTTGGGAAGTTGTTGAAATCTTATCTAGCTCTGATTTAAGGGAACCCAGGGTTTTAGCTTGTGCTACACTAACAGGAAGACTATTCCATGCTCTAACTAAATGTTGTGTAAAGAAGTGTTTCCTCAAATTCAGTTTGAAATGTTCTCCCGCTAATTTCCATTTATGGCCACGAGTTCTAGTATTTAAACTAATATTAATGAAGCCATTTGACCGAGCAGGATCCAGATCTGTTAGAATCTTATAGACCTGGATCATGTCCCCCCTTAGTCTCCTCTGCTCGAAGCTGAACAGATTCAACTCAGCTAACCTCTCCTCTAAGACCAATAATCATTCTTGTAGTGCTATGTTGAACCTTTTCCAAGGCAGCAATGTCCTTCTTAAGGTATGGTGACCAAACCTGCACACAATATTCTAGGTGGGATCTTACCAAGGAATTGTATAATTGTAGCATCACCTCCCTTGACTTCAACTCCACACACCTAGAAACAATATTTCTCGATAATTAAACAAAAACAAAAAAAAAACCCAAATATCCTTTGTTTCCATTATTTATGTACTGCTTTGTTGATAAGGAGCCTGGATATGAGGGGAAAAGCATCCCTTTCAGTTCTTTGTAAGGCCACATAAAACATGGTACTTCGTCACATGACCTCTCCGTCTTCCCAACACGATAAATTTATCCCATGCAGAACCTCTCTACCTCCGCAAGCTCACACAAAAGGGTCACAGAGCCTCACTTCCCGTGGCACGTCACCTTGTATAATACTATCGCCAACACGCATCTTACTGCCAGAGAGTGATTGTGCACAGCAGTCTGCGGGACCTGCCCCCTAGTCATAATCACGATTGATATTAACTAGGGAAAATTAGTATGAAAATAATATCAAAACGCTGGGAGATGAAATTTAATTAGCATTCGTAACCTCGAAGTGACAGAATGCAGGTTTTAATTAGGAGATGAAATGACAAAGCACCTTCACTGGGTGCAGTGTGTGGGCCGTGTGAACAAAGGCAGTAACAGCATCTCGTAATTATTCAGGAGATGACGGCATGAGGTGGTGGAATGATCGTTTTTTTTGATAATGCTTCGTAGGTGCGAGATGTAGGGGGGGCTGCACCTGTTGGCTGTAAGACACGGCAGGAGTCTGCCGTCCATCTGCAGTCACTTAACAACTAGTAAAGGCTTTTGTAATAGTATCACGCACACTCTTGAAGACCATTTTAATTCAGGGACTTTAAAAGGTCATTTTCGTACAGAATTACCCGACAGTCTTCTAGTCTATTCCCGGTTTGAATAATAAGAATATAGAAAATTCCTGTCAGCTTGAGTATACCAAATTTTCCAGCTTTCAAGGTAGGTTTCACCATGATTTGCTCGTGAAGAAAGCCTAACACGTTGCTGGTGACCGTCTTAAATCTCTCTGCACAACATTAATGTCTGCACACTGTTTGGGTTCCATTGCGAGCAGCCAAAGGTCTGTCCATGACTTTGCTGGTGACACTCATGATTCTGTTCTTGTTCATTCGGAACCCACATTTTACCGATATGCAGTGGGTGGCTTGGTGGGTTAGGAAGATGCGTCTATGATTGGAAGGTTGTTTGTTCAAATCCCAAGCTCAGCAGATTGCACTGTTGGGTTACTGAGCAAAGCCCTTCACCCACAAACTCCCCAGAGACTAGTTGATCTGGTCTATGTTGCTTTGAATCAAAGTACCTAATAAATAACTTAGATGGAACCCCACGTTGAAGACCCTCAGTTATAAAGAAATTCAGTGTAACTTATAAATATGTCTGATATCCCTGGCCTCTGGCTGTCAAAGCATTCAATCATATCAGATGCGAGGGACTGATTGCATATCCAATGGTCAGAGATGTATATGTGTGAAAGGGTGCTGAATTAAGTCTTGTTGATAGATGTTTTTTTTCCGTATCAGGGTGCTTGCTTCGTGGTATATAAACACATTGCAAGCATTATTAACTAGAAGTGACATCCAGGTCTGAAAAGAGGTAAATGGGTAAAGGGGTAAAAGCATTTCACAGGTAGGATATGTCTTTTATTGATCGATATTTTAATGAAATGCAAAGAGTGCATAATTCAAGCCAGCCAAACAAGTCAGGCATTCCCTATAGGCGGGTATGAAGGACTGATGATGTCCGAGTGCAGAGAGATGGATCCTCCGAAGGATGTAGACAGCTGTGTGTGTGCATGAGTGTGCATCCCTAAAGTGCAATGAACCACAGGCTTTTTACACGCAGCGCTTCTACAGTGGCACCAAGACTCCACGCCACGAGCATTTGTGTGGATTGATCCGCTAACCCTAATTTGTTGGTGCCTCTGTACCGACTGATCTCCTAACATAATCGTCACAGTCACGGTCACGGTCACAGTCACGGTCATGGTCATTTGTATGCGCATCCCCAAGCTTTTACTGGCTAAGCTGTTTAAATTTTTGTTATTGTCTGGTTTCAAATGAATTAATCATTACAGCAATTATCATTACAGATTAAATATGAGTCTTGGACTTTGGGGTCCCCCGCGAATTTTGCCGACCTGGGGTAAGGGCGATTCCACACTAGAGATTTGCATGGCCCATAAATCGTGCGGTCCTTTGTAAAAATGCCCGCTAGACCACGTGGCCCGCCTACCCTCCATTCATGCAGAAATATTTAGATATTTATATACAAATAATAATTTTAATTTCAAACGTTCAACAAGCATTTTAAAATATTATTCCGCCCCAAGGGAAAAACGCCTTTTCGGCTAATTGTCACGATAACCCTCATAGAAAAGTTCGTATCATTATTATTAGTGCCACTGCTACTTAACAGGCTTTGCCAAGCAGGTAAATTCATGCGGGCTTGTTCTTTTCATATTAAGACACATTAATACCAAGTAGTTTTAAGAACAGTGGGATGTTACACTTTTTTCCTTCCCCCGTTTGTGCCCTCCCCCCCGGATGACGAGCATAATAACCCCTCCCCCGGCAGAGGATTGCTAAAGAGAAGCCTTGTTCTGCAGACACACCTCATCCCTCCTTACCTGAAACACCCGCTTAAATCGCATTTATGGCGAGGCGACATTCCGGATCGGACCGGAGCCTCTCTGCCCCAGACCACCATCCGGGGGGACGTGCTCTGTATATAACCTCAGATAATTCCATACACTTTGCAATAATAATGCAGTGAAGTACTAAGCATCAGAAAATGCTGGAACCCCGAGAATGAGACGTGCGTCTGGAAGATAAGATGGCATAAAAGCAGGGGCCCTGCAAATACAATTAAGGATAATGAGTCCCCAAAAGCAGGCAGTAAGATGACTCAGGATGCTAGTTAAGTCTAAATGATTAAAGTCGCTGCTGGCAGCGTGGGGTATTTAACATCGAGCGGGAGAATTATAAAATATTAAGAAAACAGTACAGGGACTCTGCTGAATACTAAATTCATAGGAGAAAAGGTCATGGGATCAATAAATTTAACTAGGGAAACTGGGGCTCCTTAAGAATAGTTATATCACTTACTATGACTCCCGACAATTCTATTTTTCTTTGATAATAACCTTATGTAGACGTTACTGTGACTGTTGGGACTTTTATTCTGGACTACAGAGCCTGCTCCCGTTTACAGTCACTCTCCTTACAGCACCACATGTACAAAGCATTCTGCGCTCTGCAGCAAATTCTCAACTCTGTCTTCTTCAGCCGCAGTCACAAAGAAGCATTCTAAAATTTTCTGTGCCCCTTTCTGCCCCAAAACAGAGGAACATTCATTCATTTTCCAACCCGCTTTATCCTATTGGGTCACAGGGGGTCCAGAGCCTATCCCATAAGCAATGGGCACAAGGCGGGGAACAACCCGGGACAGGGGGCCAGCCCATCGCAGGGCACACTCACACACTGTTACCATTTGCCCCAATTGCCCCATCCTATCTGCCCAAGCTGCCCCAACTACATCCTTATCTTACAGTGCTGGCCAAACAAGGACTCCCCAGCTGTCTCAGAAATCTCCTTCCGGTACTCAGAGAAGAATAGCTGACATAAGCCATTTCTGGTGATCGTGCCTGTATCTCTGTAAGGATGTGGGTTCAAATCCCATGGGCATCAGAAAAATCACGCAAGTTTGGCACTTAACCTCAATTGCTCTAGAGATACTGTGCGACTCTGTGGTTTTTCCCCAAATGCTGTCCGTGGTTTTATGTCACTTTGGACAGAAACATCTGCTCTGTATGTAAATCTGTGAAAGGTGCTGAATGCCGCGTCTTTCGGATATGGGGATCTGAGTGAGGCGACTGCAGGCCTTAGGCTCGCCGTGTTAAGGCTGCGACGGTATGCTCCGTGCGTGGGAGGAAACCTAATTAAGGGTCTGGGCCTGAAAACATGGAAGCTGTGTCACCCCGGGTAGAACTGTCGGGGAAATGAGACTGTAGAAAATGTAATATATCACAGTATTCATTTTAATCCCGCATGCCACTCAGGGAACCCCCTGCAGTAGGCCTTCGGATTCTGGGGATAGACTCCGCCCCACTGAAACCCTGTACATGGATGGATTAATGGATGGTTACTTTCCAAATGTGAAGTTTCTTGGAGTGACAGAAATCATGTCTCAAATACAGATGAAATAATTATCATTGCTGGAATTTATTAATACACGGAAAAGACCAATAAGCAGGGATTCACGTAACTGGTGCACAAGTACACATTCACCTTTAAAAGCAATACGTGTGACAATTGATTGAGGTAACAGTGCTGTTAGCATTCTGTGCTCATGAGTGGAAGGTAACTGGTTCAAAACCCAGGGTCAGCAGAGTGATTTGCACTATTGGGCCCTTCAGAAAGGCCCTTAGCCCCTGATTGCTTCATGGACTCTGTGCTGAACCTGCTTGGATTACACTGCATGGCTTAATGTACTGTTGCAGTGCAAAAAGTCCACCCAGAATGTAATGCAGTGGAAATAATCAGAATACAGTGCAGTTTAAACAGCCCAACCAGAAGGGTTTTGGATAAGCATTATGTGCCCATGATTAGAGGGTTGCTGGATCAAATCTCAGGTTCAGCAGAGTGATTTGCACTAATGCGCCCTTGAGAAAGGCCATTTTACAATTACTTCATAGAGTGGCTGACCCTGGTTTCTCTATTGAACAGCATTTTTGGGTAAAAGCACTTGCTAAAAAAAAAGTTTTAGTGGCCGTGAACATACACAGCAAACCCAATGAAAGCAACCTGTTGGCGTTGTCGTCTTCGAAATTTCATCCCAGTGCAGAATACAAAGGAAACTTTGGGTAAGGGTATGCCTTTAAAACAGTGCTCTTGAGCCACCAGAAGATCCGCCGAAGGAGGTGGTCTATCCTCGACATCCCAGACTGAGCCAAACGATCAAGCTAAATGCCAAGGTTTTAGCAACAGCTGATTAAAAAGAACATTAATTTTGCCGTCAGCCTGAGAAACCCTCTGTCTGATTAAAGCCAGACTCCCAAAATCTGGCTAATTAGATGTAGTGTTCTGTGGCATCAGTAAGGAGTCATGCAGATGTATTAAGTAAAATACCTAGTTGGAATTAAGCAAGGGGGGGGCTGTATGATTTATTTACACTCCTAAGAGTGCAAGGATTTTAAATGTCCTTCAAATATTAGTTTGATGAACAGCTAAAAAGAATATTAAACCCATGTATGGTATAAATAGTTAAAAAATGAGTGGCTTTGCTTTTATATGATGAGCTTAACTTTGTCAGTCATTAAATTTCCCAGTGGGGTGTGCATGCATACCTTCACACAAACAGGAAGTGATGGAACCAGACCTTGGATCATTATGGTGCACGGAGGTCTGAACCACAGACCTTCCTATATTCTTAACAGTTTGCTTAGAGACTGTGTCAGTTGCCCCAAAATGATTTAGGAACCTGTGCTCTGCAAAAGATTATATTTTAGATAAGCCAAACACTCCAGTCAATATGATCCTAAGCAAGGTGTTGGTTTTTTCGTTCATATTCCCTTTCAGTATCTTTTCTAAACCTCCAGGTTTTCAGCCCCTACGGGGGGTATGTATGCACATGCGTAACTGAGTAACTACTCTACACCAGAGCACCAGTTTTCCTAAACATAAAGTCAATTTTATTGACAAGTTTCCTTTTTAAGCAAATCAGCTGAACACTGATGCAATGTAGAATCTATAGCCTGTTTATGGAGTGTGCCGATGGAATCCGCTCTCAGAGATGAGATCATAACTCTCTTATCAGGTGAAGCACTGCATTCTTGCAGAAAATCAGTCACGTGATGATGCTTTATTTTAATTAACAAAGTTAAAATTCAGATTTTGTTGGCACAATTGGACATCCCTGACATAGAGAACCAATTTGTTTTTCAGGGGTGTCAATAAATTATGGTAATGGTGTTAATAATCTACTGTGAAGGGTGTGTGGGGTTCTGCTGTTCGATTAGTAAAAGTACCTTTGAAGTTTACCCTGTTGTTTGTTGATTCATTAATTGATGATTTTGTGCTTCAAAAACACCTCTGCTGTTATGCATGGTCTGCATCTATCTTTCGATTGCATACAGTACAGGGGCTATTGGTGTGTGGCGTTTTCCCAGATGCAGCTGAAAGACAAGAGATTTGAAAAAGGTTTAAAGAGCTCCTTAATGTGGGCATGAGAGAAACTTCATCTTATACAGTACAGAGATCAAGATGGTGTGTGTGTGTGTGTGTGTGCGTGTGAGAGAGAGAGAGAGAATAAAAATGTACAAATGGTACAAATATTCACCGCAGTCCTAAAACTTTACAGTAGTTACTCCATAATAACATAATAAAGATGATCCACAGATCTCTCTGTATTTAATATAGTATTTCCCAAGTGGGGAACACCCTCGGACACACACATGATGGCAGAATCAATATAAGTTTATTGCAGAATAAAGTGATATACAATAAACATGCGATATTAAACATGTACATTATGCTGCTACACAGGAGTCCAATTAAGCAAGTATTAGTTACTGTAATGCGTCTTACTTGCAGGAAGGCCTGATTGATAGCTGACCAGGTTCTTGCTGCAGGAGTGACAATATGCAGCTGATGTCACGGAGTATGTGATGAATGCCTATGTGGCGTCAGAGCTTTGGATAGTGTCTCTACACTCTTACTAAGGTGACTCTGGTCATTCAGCTACTGTATTTCAGATACTCACTCACGTTTGAGGTCTTTGCATGATTGCAGGCCTTCTCCAGTTTTGGATCATCCAAACCTGGCTGCTGTTTGGTCCACTCTGCCTGGGCTGTTATCAGTCAGGGGACCCAGGGAACAGGAAGCTGGCCTGAGTTTAGTGGGGCAAGACACTAGGGTCCTCTTACGCTCACAAACTTACACTGATGCCTGCTGACTGCCAATAAGGCTGCAGGTAGGAGTTGGGAGGTAATGCATTCTTTCAGTCACCATGCATTATCAAGTCAGGAAACAATGCTTTCCTCGAATCACCATGCACTACTCAAGGTAGCAAATAATACTTGCCTCCAATCACAATATGGTACTCAAGTTGGCAAATAATGCTCCTTATCAATCGCCATGTCGTACTCAAAGTAACCAATAATGCTTTCATCCAATTACCATGTGTTACTCAAATCCCGTGACCTGCAGAGAAAAGCAGAAGCTTGCCAGAGGTGGACACCATGTGTGGAAAGCGAGGACAGATGCCTATTCTAGACAGGGATGAAATTCAGAAGACAAGAATGCCAACAGGTAGCTTTCGCTGTCATTGCACGTCCTGTGTATGTTCACGGTCGCTAAACTTCATAAGGGTCCATAATTTTTAGGGTCGGCATTGGGATGCCAGCCCAGGAGATCGTAAACGTGGACAGATGCATTAAACACAGGCTGATGTTTTTCCTGTGAATCTTCCTGCCAGATCCATCACCACGTCCTGGCAGGGTTATGTACACTTTCAGCACAGTTTGATATCTGGCACATTAGTCCCTTGGTATTAAAGTTGGCCTTTAATGGGGGAAAACTATATATGTGGCAATATGAAAGGTATAAATGGACAAAAAACGACCCGTAAATGTGTTTAATGGTGGCTGGCTGTCAGTGTATGATCGGGAGAGGGGGAATCAAGCCCCCTATTGAAGCTTAATTTCTGTGGTGCCTTGAACAGTCAGATCATACTTTGAAAGGCGGACGCATCGTCACTCTCTGTATCTGATAAAACGGGCAGCGATTTATCATCCTCCAGGCTCCACAATAAACCCAAACGTGCTCTGAATAGCAACATCAGCTAAGTGAAGCAGAACACAGGTCACTGTCTTGGTGTCTGTAGTGGGGCGTTTGGGAGGCGCCCCTGCTTGTGGAAATGTAGTGTTTCTAAACTGTGTTTTTAACATACATTTTATTTATTTAGAAGATGCTTTTATCGAAGGTGATACACGTTTGAGATCAGGACACACCTTCTACGGAACAATTGGAGGGTGGGGACCTTCTGATTACAGACACACAGGCCTAACTCGCTGGATCCCCCACCCTGTCACTGTGCATTTTCCTTCTGTTATGCACATTAGAATATCAGACTATCCTTCAAGCCTCATACCAGGGAAAGAGGTGGAGGAGGAGGCAGTCTGCATCTCACCAGGCAACTGGTTTGTTGCTTTTTATTTCTCTAAAAACACCTCTTTCCAGGTCAGGAGATGTGCTGTTTCTTCTGTTTTCTTTGGCTGGGGAAGCTGGAATTCTAAGCAATGCCTTGTGCCGATAAGAGTGTCTGGAAACGCACTTGGATCCCATTCCCTGTGATATTCACGCCGTGTTGGACAGACAGACAGATAGACAGACAGACAGACAGACGCGTGTGAAGCCTGACCCTGAGCTAGGTGGCAAAGAAAGAAAGGTTAAGAATAAATAGGATTAAACGGAAAGTTGGACGTCATTTGATAACATTTTAAAATGTCCTATTGATTCGACTGATCTTTAGTCACAACATCCTTCTACCGGGGTAAATGCTGCAACAAAACACAGCGCCTGATTGCCGAACATGCACAGGATGAAATATACATGTTAAAATATGATTTTATGATGTGAAACAGGAGTTACTCTGGTGTTAAAGCCCCATGGTCATCTCCCTGCTGCTTCGCCGAGAGGCCAAAGCCCATCTGAAAGATTAATGCTGACCATCAGCTGTTTGGAAACACCTGAAGGTCCAGGCCAGGCTGCGGGTCCTTCTGATTGGAAATTTGAGATTTTTTCTTAAAAGGATTTGCTGTTATTTTTCCAGTTTTATAGATGCCCTGCAGGGAAATTTTATTTACATGTATTAAGCAGGCACTTTTATTCAAAGCAATGTACAGTTGAGAAAGAAGAGTCAGACAGTCCATGTAACAATCGGGGACCCAATGGTGAGACCATTCTGCCAATTGTGAAATCTAAACTGACACCTTTTGGAACTGAGGTTTAACCCAGAGAGCGACACACCGTCCGTGTTATAATGCAATGAACAGGAAATGAAGAACACACATTACAGGTATGGTGAGTTCAGCACTTTCTTCTGTTACAGTCGTGTTGAATGTTTCTAAGATCCTCCTTACATGTTATTGAAGTTCAAAGTAATATTAACCATGTTTCAGTGATAGCCACCTCAGGTGAACTTTTTCACCTTGGGGGGGGGGGGTCGTTTGCAATTTGGGGAACAAGCGCTAAATTCGTGGTGAGAACCACAGTTATATTCTGAAGTTTAAATGTATTCAGGGTGACAGTTAAATGGAATATATGGGTTTCTGGAGTATAAATCGCCTAGGCATGCAATGCCTTTACAGTTTACATCAATTTGCTATTAATGTTATTTCCAATCCTATATTTCAGAAGAGTGTAGGATTTGACCTGGCATTATTTGTGTTTTCTGCACACCTTGATGAGGAGGGAGGGGGGACCCCAGTGACCCCATGAGTACTGAGGTTAATTCAGTTCACCCGCCTCCCTTTCCCGGAGGTTCCACAGCTGAGTGGATCCTGTCCGATCCACCCCTCGTAACTCGGAGGGCACTGTTGACGCGCTTCGCGATGCCCATGGTCACCGATGGTTTCATTTCCTCTTCCTGCCCAGAACTCCTTCATTTGAGTCTCTGACATCCTCCGCTCTTTTCTCTTCGTGGTGCCTTGACTCCGCCACCCACCGCTTGTCCCTGGCTCAAGTCTCCGTCCCTGTGATTAGAAGGTTGCTGGTTTGTATCCTGTGCTCAGTTGGGTAGCCACATCTCCGTTGGACCCTTGAGCGAGGCCATTAACCCTCTAAAAATCCAGCTACTACACAAATGGCTGGCCTTGTGCTCAGACCCCAAGCTTGACTTGCATGTGTGTGTGCGTGTGTGGGTGTGTGTGTGCGTGTGTGTGTGTGCGTCTCTTTAAACGGAGACTATGATGGGATATGGGAAAGCTAACACATTGCAAAGTACCTGTTCTTGTCAATACTGGGTTTTGCTTGTTCTGCAGAATCAGTCCAGTGTTGTGGGAGCACAATAGGAGGTGCAATTTACAACAACCTTGATCCTTTTTGAGAATAAACCAACGATCCTTTTGGGCCAGAAAAATTCTTGTTACAAGCTAGCATCTCCCAGGTGGAGTTTCCTGGCTCCCAAACGAAACTCTAGCACAATTATTCGCAAGCATGATGCTGGTAAAAATGTAAGAAGTAAGGGCCGTGTGGATGCGTAACTCCACCGGAATGGCAAGAAATCCTCCAGGAGATTCTTAAAACGCATATTTGTCCAGATCATATGATTGCGATACAGCTCTACTGAATTAAATGCATTTTTTTGCATGAGTGACAGGGCAGCTTCCACCCTGGGAGTTCATTTGGAGCCTGTTTGCGCATTCAGAAGTTAACCTTTACTCTGCACCTCTGCTGCCAGGTTTCTGTTTATTTTTCTATAAGATTCCCCACCAAACTGGACTGCTGTACCCATAATTAATGAACAAACGCAGTTTGTGATGCAAATGCCGTTTTTTACATGGTGAACACGCTGCCTCATCATTGTGGGAGTTCTCGCTGAAGTGAAACATAAAGTCACCCCCTTTGAAGCTGGCATCTCTGGGGTATGACCCTTTGCTGCACGACCTTTTGACCTCTGACCTTTACACAAATATCACGGCAGCCTTCGTCTCAGGAAGTCTCCTTGGCCACCAGGAGATAATCCTTTCCATAGCTCTATGTGTGTCAGGAACTGGGTGTGGATGTAATTCTTAAAAGAACTGACCTTTTATTACTGCGTCGAGAAACAAGTTACAACAGTGCGGTTTGTTTTAATGGGGGTAGGGGTTGAAATGACATTATGTGGTAGAGTGACTGGGGAGGGTGGGGGTGATTTACTAAGACATCATGGACCATATAATAACTATTGGCAGGATGCGCTCTGATTATCCGTACAGTCACATGATCAGTCTGAGGTAACAGGCTTATTAACCAAAATGCCAAACAAGCCTAATCTGTGCAGGCCAGATAAGATGTCTAGTTTTTATCTTGAAAACATGTATTCAGGTGCACAGCTGTGGTTAAAATGCTGCTGTGCTTTTGTCAAACGAAGCAGGCTTTGATGATCGTGAATAATGTGATCATCATCACCATCTTTATGTTCCTCTCACTTTCCCAGTGAGGGTCACCACCCTACTGTAGCAGCATACCAAACATATTTTTCCTTGGCTGGAATTGAGCTCAGTCTAGGGGATCCCCAGGTGTTCCCAAATCTGCTGGGAGATATACTCCTTCTAGAATGTTCTGGGTATTCTCTGTGGCCAGTGGGACATGCCCGGAACAGCTCACCTGTAATCTGTACAGGTGGCATCATTATACAGTAGGATTCCCAAAACATCTCAGCTGACTTCTCAAGATCTGAAGGAGAACCATACTTTGGATCTGTAAACTCAGCCTGTCACAGAGAACAGTTCCAGTGACCCTTTGAAAAAACCTCATCTCGGCTGCTTATACTTGTGACCATGTTGCGTCCATCATCACCCACAGCTTATGACTGTGAGGTAGGGATGTAGACTGACTGGTGAACCGCCAGCCTTTTCCTTATGAATATACTTCTACTCCACCACCAGAGACCACCTCACAGAACTCATCATAGACTGATCTGCCTGTCAATCTCATGTTCCCTCATACCATCATTTGTGAACAAAATTCCGACTCAACTGAAATCCCTCACTGAAGGCAGACTCTCCCCCCTCACCTGAAAGGAGTGATCCACTCTTTTATGAGAGAGCACCCTGACCTTGGACTTGGAGCTGCTATTCTCATCTCTGTTGCTTCACCCTTGGTAGTAAATAATTCAAGTGTTTGTTGGAGGTCCTGGTCAAATAAGGTCAACTGCACGACATCACCTATCCTTCCCACACCAGGTACTCTTCTAGTCTTTACTACATCTTGATAGCCTGTCTATGAAAATTACAAACAGGAATAAAGACTCACCATTGCCAGGGGCCAACACCCACTTTATATTGCTCTGCCAAGGATGTGAAAATAACTATCACTGCACGGTATGTACAGGAGCATTGTTCCTCTTAAATCAAAGGTCTAACCAAAGGTCAGAGTACCCTTGCTGACCTTCCATGCAACACTTGAAGAGGTGTGTCAATAACGTCACCCCAACAAGAGCCAGTGCTTTCAAAATATCCAGATGGATGTTATCTGGTCCTTTCTACTACGGAAGCTTCTGACCACCATAGTGGCCACCCCAGCTGAAGAAGGCCTGAGCAAGGTCCTCCTTCTGCTTGCTGAGAAACTGAATCGATCACCAAAACCCTTTGTGGCCATTTGATAGGCTCTCTACTTATCTTCCTTGCGTGATCTTGTGCAACTGCCTTTGCTGCAACCCCAGTGACCTGTCAGTACCTTTCAGCTGTCTCAGTAGATCCCCATGTAAGCTCTGACTTGAAGGATTCCTTCATCACCTTGACAGCCTTCTTCACCGCAGGTGTTGGCTAGCAGGTCCTATTCTTACTGCCATGACAGGCGCCGCCTACCTTCTGGCCACAGCTCTCTACAGTCACTTCAGGGATTCAGGCTTTGAACATAGTCCATTTAGACTCAGTGTCCCTGACCTCATTCGCCACGCATAAGAAGTTTCATATCACACAGAAGCTTCAGGCAGATGTCTCAGGAAACCCCTGTCTGCTCATATAGATCATTATGATCCATCTGGCCTCCTCCCCATACACTGAAGCCAGCTCACCACCAAACTGTAATTGGCTGATGATGCTGTCCTTCTGTTCACCCAAGTGTCCGAGTCAGAGGACACAACTAAAACCTTTAGCCTAGGGTGCAGTGGAAGCATGTACACTTATGAACATGTTTCTGTTTTTACGTCGTGTTGTGGTGCACAATTCAAGGCTTGCACAGAACATACCTGTACAAAACATTGGGTGATCGACATAACCGGCTGAAGTAGTGCTAAAAAACAATAAGAACAGAACAATACAATACAGAAAACAACAATAACCTGTCACACAGACACCGTATAAGAAATACAGAGTGAATTAGTGTGCAGGTCTGAACCATGTTAGTGTGTTTGATTGTTATGGGGGAGAAACTGTTCTGGTGAAATCTAGTATAACTTGAGTGCCGACACTCTTTGCGCTTTGGAGTGTCTTGCCCTCCTTTAAGGGCCTTGCTCACGGGCCCAAAGACAGTATCGATCTGCAAGTATGAGGATTTGAACCAGTGACCTGATCGCTGACACACCTAACCTACTGAGTTACACATTGCCCCCCTACAGATTAACCCACTCTTAGAGGTTTCACTTCTCTTGAGTCAGTTGAGTAAGGGACAGCACTTCATTGACCAAAGTGTTAAATCAGTAACTCTTACAACACAGTTATTGGAGCTAATTTCCTTTGTCGGGAAAGCTGGTCTCTGGCATGAGCAAAGGTGGTCGTGCCCGGTTGATTGGGTCTAGCCGCTGTCCGCTGTTAGCCACGCAGTATTTGGTTTGTACTTCCAAGAATAAGGATTAAAATCAAATCTGAACTTGGTTATTGGGGTCATTACTAAGGTGACAGATGTAGAATCAAAATAGATTCGCAGACTTGTGAATATTTGTCTAAAGTATTGTGGAGTGATCCCCTCTTTTATGAGAGAGCACCCTCTTGGAACAGTATCAGTATAGTGGCAGTATAATTTGACCGTATAAGCAGGCCTGTCACTCAGACATCAGAGTAACTTCCTGGTCAGGAAATTATACACTCTGTGGATGGTGAACAGGTGCCTTCAGCTGTATTTTGCTTACTGTGAAGAATCCCCAAGATGCTCAAACACAAGCTACATGCTGAAGCTAGCAGAGTACAGGTTAACACAGTCGAGATACTCAATTTTTTTTATTGTTTGGAGAGTGACAGCAGGTCTATCCAAAGTGTCTAGCAGTATCCTTTTGTTCTCATTACAAAATGAAAGATCATGCAAGATTGTCCTCATTGTAAGGCAGATGATCTCCATTGGTAGCACCTAGAATTAAGCACAGACAGATATTCCTTTAATAAATTACAAGCTCTTTTTCTTTGTTTGGACTAACTGGCAGTGCCAGCCATAACTATGTTTATAGTTCTTGTCAATGACGGGCAATTTCTGTTGTGAAACACCCTGCTGATATTTCCACTGCAGCCTTTGTCAAACAACAAAACTATGAACTATTACCTAATTGGGCACCTCTCACATCTGACATGATTGGACAATATAAATTGTGTTTTAATATTTGGAGGGAGGGGAGCAGGTAGGTATTGTGTAATTTGATTGGTTATGAGGTGTGTAGTCGGGGGGGGGGGGGGGACTTCAAAGCCTCCCAGACAGAATTCCTTGGAAGGCTGATGTAACATTATCAGTCTAGACAAAACAGGTATTTGGTATCCTACCCCTTTTGGTTTTCCTCTTTTTATATGGAGTCCTTCAGCAGGAAGTCAAGTTGGCTTCCGGTCTACTAAGCCGTGCCCCCAGCAGGAAGTCAGCTCTGTTTTGTGTGCACACTGTTCAGGGGATGATGTGTGTCAGTTTTTGCATGTCTCAAGAACAACAAGGCCATATATAGCGGCAGAATGAAATACATTTTTTCACCTTTTTGTGGACCTGCCAAGTGCAGCACTTGCTGGTCTTGCATCTTGCACATAAACTTACTGTAAGTGTCACGATTTTCCCCTCGTCAAATAGAGTCACAATGACAGGTGTTATTTTCTAGACACACCAACAAAAGTAAAGTGCAGATTGTGAAAATTACTGCAAAAAGCCGATACTAATCATCTTTAAAAAAAATCATAGGAAATGTTTTGTTGTAAGTTTGTTGGTTGGAATTTGATATAATAAATATGATTTCCCATTGACTTACTGTACATAGTTTAGGCACTTATTTTAAAAAGTTTACAGTTTCACTCTTTACCCATTTAAAGAACAGTAATTTTTTACTGCAGTAGACCTGGAGAGGTGCCACAGGAAGAATGTTCCAGGACCAAAGACGTTTACTGACGCAACAGGTTGTGTTGCTGGGTGGGAACATCTGCAATGAAAAATTCATGCGCATTATGGATTATCGTCCACTGGCATAAATGTTCCTGTTTTCCAGCAGACCCTGAATGTCAAGATGTTGCAGTAGTACATTTGTGCCCAGTAACTAGATATTAATCTTTGTAGCATAATTTATGATTGGTCCGTTTTAAAATAAATGACTTTTTTTTTAATACAAACATTTCATAAGCTCTTCATCTGATGACACCTGAAACGTTTTTTTTAGCTGAAAGCTGCTTTCTAGACCTCTGGGAACTTCATGCCACGACCAGCTTACCACTAGCTCTCAGTGGATCTGGTGTGCTGGGTGGCCTGTATGATGCTCGAGGGCCCTGTTCCAGAGCTCTGCAAGTCCTGGGCTGTTACCCGTAGACCACAGCTACAATACCAAGTATTTAGCCCAAACTCCTTTCCCTCCAGTTAGCCATCTGTTCAGTTGTCTTAGCTGGTTCTTCTGCAGACAGCCAGCTAGCAGGTCATCTAATTTGTCGACCTACAACTGTCACACACTATATGCTTTTTATCATTTTAACCTCGCCGCCCTGGTTACAGACTTGCTGAAATTAGCTCTCGCAAAGCCCACCTTTTGTGTTTGCTTGCTTTTTTCCCTTGAATTTAACCTCTGATCTTTTTATTCTGACAAATGATGGCTATTCGCATGTTTTGTGTGAAATCGGCAGATTATAATCATTCTTCACACCAACCAAGCAGCTAAAAATGTGTGTGATCGACAGTGATGCCTGCTTAAATGCACAAGCACTGCTTCTCGAAAGATAACATCCGTGCTCGTCTTTGGTGGAAGTTTTCTCAAAAGTTCCATAAAGGCGGGAAGCAGCACTGAACAGGAATTCCCCACCCCCCACCCCTCGTGGCCTTTTTTCTTGGCCTCCAAGGCTGGAAGATTCAAAACCACTTTTTTCATTATCATAACGTTAATGTGCATGAATAACTTTGTGAATTTCCTTGTATCCAATGGCTTGACATTTCCCCACATTTTGACAGCATCTGATTGGCTCCCTTGCAGTATGGTTTTGAGTCTGAAGTGAGCTCACATGCCTCACCTATTTATACAGCATATCTTTCTCCTTCAGGGCTTTACAAATACACAGCTGATCCTTTTCATTTGTGGTACTTGTAAGAGCTCATTCTTCTTTTCCACCCATCTTGATGCAGTTTTTATAACCTTCACAGTAGTCATTTTGATTAATCTAAATCAGTGACACAGGAGGTTTGAATTCTGCATGAATGGTGTCGCTGTGGTGTCATTTACCAGGAGCCTACAGTGCCATGTTCAGAAGGCGAAAGACTTCAAATATCCAAAGGGCCCCAAGAAGCACAGATTCACAGGAAAATCCCCCTGCTTTCTTCCAGAATGTTTTTTTTCCATAAGTCTTTCAAAGTTTCCACAAGGTTAGTAACTGAAAGGACGGCATCCCCCACCAGCCTGCCTTTTCAGCAAAGACGATTATCTTTTGTGCTTCTAGGACACCTAAACATTTAAGGATGTTGAAAGCATTACTCTGTTTCCCAAGGAGAGGAAGACATAGGAAATGCATCGCCTGGTACTCATATGTAGGTCCCGCAGGCATATGCAGATGCTATGCAAATTTCCCTTATTTCAAAGAATCCATAGGCGCAGTGCACACTGCACTGCCTTTTGAGGTGGGGGTGGCTGCTTCTCCATCCCGTCACAGTACATTTTCTCTCATCTGTCATGGACACGCAGCCCTGCTGTCACTTTGAAGATGCATCCAGGTCGGGGACACCCCCAAAAAGGACAGCTGAGCGAGGTTAGGAGCGACAATTTGAGGCTTTCCTGTTCTCACCCTTACATAACATGGTACATGGTTTTGCAGCAAGTTGACATATTTACTAAGAAATACCAGTGTTATATTCAGGACTGAAACTATTTATGATTACGAGTGCTGGCATGTTATGGCAATATGATTAATGTTAAACAAACTCATATTTCAGTGATTGTTGGTGTCAAAAATCAATTAGAACCAGCGGCCATTCTAGGATTTTTTTAAGGTGAGGGACATCACTGGGGATAAAAGCCATACAGAGGGGCCAGCCTTATTAGCCAATGATATGTTATGAATGGGTGAGTGACAGGGGAGGGATAATCCTGGGGCCAATCAGCTTTCAGCTGTTTCCTCTGATTAGAATAATCAAAAAGAAGAACACAACAGAATCTTTGTGTGTTTCCATGTACTCCAGTGTTTTTTTCAAGTAAACAAAAGCTCGCGTTTAACTTGGAGAATAATGAATGATGAATTCTATATTTGTTTTGTAGGAAGACTCTCTGAGCTGTTAAGTTGGGGGAGGAGGGGGTTGCCGTGTTTCACGTCCGTGTCGGTTTTCCTCTCGTGGGCCAGCAGTTTGCATATTATTCTTTTGTGTGACACATACCCAACCCCCCCCCCCCCCCCCACCCTCAGGAC
>JAODKE010000020.1:21077594-21107146 GCA_026779605.1 Mormyrus hasselquistii | reverse complement strand
GGGGCGGGGGGCAGGAGCAAAGCAGCATAGCTTTGTGATGCTTGCTGATTTCGTCAGGCAGAGAACACGAGAACGTCAGCTGCGGTGGGAGGTCACTGTCAGGAAGGGGCTTGTTGAGATGGCAGGAGCATAATGAGACAGGTGTGATTTTGGGGGGGGGGTGTGTGTGTGTGTGTGGGGTTCCTCATCTGCTGTTTGTAATGTGCCGTCCTCCACAGTTGTTAGGGCGGGGGAAGCGAGGTCAGCAGATGGTCACTTGTCACCTGGAAAAACGTCGATGGAAAATATATTAAAATCAAGAACTATTTCAGTTTTCCAATAAAATCATAACATAAAACTCAGGATGGACCTGCCCCTCGTATGGATTGTTTAAACAGAGAAGCTCTTCATACAGTGCCGGAAAAACATCACTTAAAGGCTGCAGTAAGGCGCTATATACTCCTCTACGGCGTCGGTGGAGCTTGCTCTTCCCCACGGTTACTTCAATGGAAACACCCCTACCTCCTCCACCTCTACTCTTTCTTTCTGTTCCCTTTTTTCTGGCCATCAGCGAGTACAGGAGCAAGGGAGGGGTCTGTGTGTACGTGATATAAATCCCCATGCCATTATTCCATAGACTGTCGATCTTCCTTTCCCTGACTGCGGCCGATTACAGGCTGAGTGCGTCTGGCAGCTGACAGGCTCCAGGTAATCGTGTGTGTAATTGTTCATCAAACTGAGACTCAAGGATGCTTCACTGAATGTTTCCTTCAAAAAAATAATGAGGCTTTGATTAGAGGAGCTCAGCGGCCATCCTTCAAAGACGAAGCAGGACTGTGTGTCCGTGTGGAGCAGCCGGCAGCCTATCTGCTGGCCGTCAGGTAGCTTCCAAGACGTCCACCGAGCCGCCCACAAGATTCCCAACAAAAGAATTTAAATCGAATTCTTTTCTGGTCATTGTGATGCAATTTCAGTGCAGAAGAGAAGGCTCACGCAGCTCTGAGAAGCGGCTTTGCGCAAAGTCCTTCACCTGACTGTACAAACATCGAGCTAAAATGAAATTTTATTTGGTGTTTGTTCATATACATTGAAATGTGGCAGCTTTCCATCAAGACAAATGCACATATAAAGAGGTGAGAGCTAAACGTATTCAAGGGGCCTTTGAGGGCCTTGCTCTGCTGAGCACGGGATTAAAACAGACAACCTTCTGTGTACAGGCACAGAAGCCTAACTTGCTGAGTAGCGTTACCACTCATCCGGATTTTATCCAGACAGTCCAGTTTTCCAGGCCTCTGTCTAGATTGCTGTTGAGTTTCCTCCTATTTGCCCCTTTGTTTTCATTTTTACCTCCCCCTTGCCCCCCCCATCCCCAGATTGGCAAAAAAATCCCTGCACATGCATACGATGGATGCCGAACACGGCCGACCTTACAATTATTTTTTAACCTGTTATCAAGATAATGAGTTAATTCTTGGGTTCCTTACTATGTGTGTGATATTTAACCCCCCCTCCCCCCTTCCCAACAACTTTTCATTGGTGTTCTCCTTTCTGAACCTTAGTCGTCCATTTTGGATACAGGTCTCTTTCTTTTTAGAGATTTGCTAATAGTTGCCTTACTGCTCGGCCCAGCTAGGTAAAGGAGGGACGTCACCTGCTGCAGAAGTGTTTGCTAAGCTTAAGTTAACAACTTGATCTTAAGCCTGGAACACACCAAGCCTGTGTGCGCAGCAGGGCCGGACACAGTCAGTACTCGCCGGCGCTGTTCTGGCTCATTTAGCATGTTGAACCGACATTATATTTAGCCAGCGAAACTGAACTCTCTGATGGGTTGTATGTCAATCATCACCCCTAGCCATGCTAGTCGGTTCCAGGGCAAATTTCCGCAATCGCTGGGAGGTAACAAGAACTGATCGTTCCTCTTCTTTGGCACTAGTTTTTTGCCGTCAGCTTGCATGTACTTAGCTTTTCACGCGCACCTGTAGCTAGTAGTGGGTCACAGGTTCCTTTCTCAGAAGGGAGATTGTCGTTTACAGAGTCGCTGCGCTCAGAAGCACAGGATGCCCTGACAGCTTCATTAGAGCCCGCAGTGTGACTTTTAGCGTAATGGCGTAATTATATGGAAATGGTGTGACCGAATGAGGCTCTGGCAAATGATTAATTCAAGGATGTCGATCAGTAAGAAGAGGGGTACTGTGAGGGTGAAGGGGGGTGGGGGGGGGCGAGGTTCAGCGTGCTGAGGCGCTTTTCTGCCCAATCGTGTAGGATCTCTTTCGTATGCTGCCCACTTGAGGCTGCAGCCTTTGGCTGCGACGCTGGGAAGTCGATCTGTGGCCAAGGCAGAGATAAGCTGAGGGCTCCGCGACGGGGCACCCGAGGGCCAGACAAGTGGGAGAAGCTGGGCCAGAGTCTGGCCATTCAGATGCTACTGCAGAAGTCAAACAGAGTATTACCCGGACGGAGAAGCCAAGTCTTTTAACAGCCGCAGCCTGGCAAACGTGTGCAAAGATTCCACAGACAGGAGGATTACATAAAGCTAATAGGAAAATCTCAGCAGCACCGTAGCTTGTTTGCTAACCGCTTACACTCATTTCTGCTAAGTTTCGCTATTGATAGTTGCAGGGTGGTAGAATGTGCTAAGGGCGAGTGTCTGTCCTGGGGAGACATGGAGGAGATCTTGCTGAAAAACTAGCTAAAATCTCCCCCCATGATTTTATATAGCAAATCATGACCTTTTTGTTTGTCAGCGGCGAGGTACACAAACAGTTCAAGGGGAATAAATACGAGACTGGAAGAGAATCAGCGTGTGCTGTTCCGGAATATAATAAATAAGAAATGATAGGAACTGTACTGGAATGTTTACCTCCCTCCCAAAATAGTTTTTAATATGAAACAGAATTTTACTCCAGTATAAGGCATCCATGTGCACAAGAGGGAAAAAACTATTTGTTCCAACAGATTTGTGGGGGGAAAAAACACATAGACTGCGACAGCTGTGGTGAAAATATAGTTTAAATTGTTTTTCTAAGCTGTACATTGTATGCCTTATACCTCACTCATAAATTAATAGTAAATCATGCTAAATGTTAGATGATCCTATTGTAATGGGTTGTGCATGTTTTCTCATCTGACTTGAGGCAGATACATTTGAAAAAAAAAATGTGATTTGAATGAACTGATTACAAATTGAAAAGTAGAAATTAAACGAGCTGTCGAGTGGCATCTTCCCTGCGTGGCTTCATCCCCAGCGGCCACGTGTTGAGGTGCATCATGGGAAGGCTCGTCTCAGCAAGTGTCACAGTGTATGATGGGAGGACCCATCCCAATGCATGCCTGGGTGCATTACGGCAGGGCTCATCCCTCCTATAAAATAGACCAATGAGGCATCCAAAGCCGATAAAATATACTTATGTGATGCTAGTGTACTAAACTGCAGTGGGTGAGAATCCAAAGCAGGCCTGATGGGCAATGTAACCTTGCAGAACAAGGATGATGGATAATGTAGTCTTTCAAAACAAACATGGTGGGTAATGTAGTCTTCTAACAAAAGTATGAAAGGCAATGTAGTCTATAGGTGCCAGATATACATTGGATAAACTCTGAGAAATCAGGTTATCACCATTGTGGATTGTATGTCTGTTTTTTTGTTTTTGATTGTTTGTTTTTCATTTCAGTCCCGGGAGGGGCTTTGTGTTTACAGATGAACCATTATGCGCCAGTTGATGTATTGTGGTCATACGATAAGATCAATCGAACTCTCAGGAGGGAATTCTGGCACAAATCGCAACAAGGTACATGAAGTACAAAGACAGCACGCATTGTGCAGGCACCAAAGAAAACTAAGGAAATAAGTAAATGCGAATAATAAAAAAATAATAATTGATGGGAGGTATACACTGATCAGGTATGACATTAAAACCACCCACCTGAAAATGTGTAGGTCCCCCTCCTGCCACCCAAACAGCTCTGACCTGTTGAGGCACAGACTCCATAAGACCCCTGAAGCTGTCCTGTGGTATCTGGCACCAAGCCAATTCTTTAATGCCTTGTTTCCACCAACACAAAGTCTGTGCTGATTCTCCCTTGGTGCCTTTTGAGAACCTGCCCACGTTTCCTCCAGTGTTAAAAAATAACAGAATCGAAATGTTAAATAGACGGTACTGAGAGTAAAGATTCATATAAATTCCATTATTTATTACTTTACTTATTTTTTTTATTTTGATGTTTCAGACTTTAAGTTTTAAGTCTCATAGTTTTCAGAGTAAGACACGTTGTACCCTGTTTTTAATTCCTGTATCCATTTTTGTTCCCGGAAAGGCTGCATTTCTCCCCAGTCTATGTGTGTGACTTTTTATTATTTTTGCTGGTTGTTTACCGCTGTCCTTTTAAAGATTACACAATAAAAGCATCTTCTAAAAAGTGAAATTTGTTGTCCGCCTCATGATCTTTTCGCTATTCAACTGCCACAATATATTATTTATTCCACCTGTGACATGTTTGTATTTTTTATGAAATCTGGCCAGCAGGTTGATCTTTGAACAGAACAGAACAACGATGCTATGTTATTTTGCTCATAAGCTGTTAAGTTATTTCACTGTCGGCACCTGTGATATTAGACAAAACTGTATTGATAAGGGATTGAACTTTCTGGGTAAGCAAAAGATTTGGATGCAATAGTCCGTCCCATTTTCCCTGACATTACGGTTCCAAATTCTGAGACCGGCTTATCCGTGGTGCCATGCTGGACCCGTTTTTCTAGCCCAGAGCCAGTTTCTTTTCTGGTGGAAATACACAGAACTAGTTCCAGACTGGGAAAGAGCCCGGCACCGGCTTTGGCACCACATCGTTGGAAACGAGGCACAAGTCCTGTAAGCTGCAAGGTGGGGCCTCCATGGATGCCCAGAGATTGAGATCTAGGGAATCTGGAGGTGGTTGTCGACACCTTGTGCTTTTTTCATCCTCAAATCATTCCTGAACGATTTTTGCAGTATTGCTGGGCGCATTATCCTGCTGAATGAGGCCACTGCCATCTGGGAATACTGTTGCCATGAAGTGGTATACTTGGTCTGCAACAATGTTTAGGTAGGTGGCACTGCGTCCAGCAGCTTGCCATCCTTCTCATAGTGCATCCTGGTACCGTCTATTCCCCAGATAAAGGATGCACATGCAGCCAGCTATCCCCATGATGTAACAGAAACCATGACTCATTAGAGCAGGCCACCTTCTTCTATTGCTCCATGGTCCAGTTCTGACGCTCACATGCCCGTTGACTTTTTGCGATGGACAAGGGTCAGCACTCTGACTGGTCTGTGGCTATGCAGCTCCATATGCAGCAAACTGCCATGAATTTTGTGTTCTGTCAATTTTTATCATAAACAGCATAAACTTTTTCAGCAATTTGTGCTACAATAGTTCTCCTATGGGACTGGACCAGACAGGCTAGCCTTTGCTCCTTCCACGCATCAGTAAGCCTTGGGTGCCCATGACCCCATGTCCAGTACACCAGTTGGCCTTCTTTGGACCGCTTTCGGTACGTACTGACCATTGCATACCAGAAACACCCCACAGGACCTGCTGTTTTAGAGATGCTCTGACCCAGCTGTCTAGCCCAGTGTTTCCCAACCTGGTCTTCAGGGACCCCCAGACAGCCTACATTTTTGGTTCCTCCCAGCCCCCTGCTAGACAGTCCACATTTTTGCTTGGTAGCGAGCTGTTAGGAAACAAAAATGTGGACATTCTGGGGGTCTCCGAGGGCCAGGTTGGGAAACACTAGTCTAGCCATCACAATTTGATTCTTGTCAAAGTCACTCAGATCCTTACACTTGCCCATTTTTCCTGCTTCCCACATATCAACTTCAAGATCTGACTGTTCACCTGCCTAATAACTAATGGCACTATTGACAGATCTGATTTTAACCATAATAATCCATGGTATTCACATCACCTGTCAGTGATTTTATTATTCTGGCTGATCAGTGTTTGTGCACAGAATATGCGAAGGTAGACGGTCACAGACAAGGTTCCTGTCAGCTGACTTACACCCACTGAAGCTGGTGAACTTGCGGTCTTTCCTGATAAATAATGACATGTTTTTCTTCAGTCTCCTCAGTGGGTAGTACAGTTGTCTGGCACCTCCAGGGCTGCCCATTCAAATACTGTGTATGTGTGGAGTTTTCACACTCTCCCTGAGTCATGCCGCTTTGCCTCTGCTACCAGATGAGCTGTCCTTTCTCGCTTTTGATAATCGTGTGTCTACGCCCTTTCATGCACTCCTATCCCTGTAGGTTGCCCCCCCGCTTTGTGCCCTATACTGCCTTGGATAGACTCCATCTCCCCCGCCTCATGATCCTGCTCAAGATGAACTGCTGGATGGATACTTTGACTAGGTCCACATCTCCCAGGTCCTAACCCAGCCAGAGCGCCCCCTGCAGGTTCGACCTGCTGAGAGAAACCTTATAATCATGTTGCCTGCATGTAAACCTCCATAATGCACACTAATTAGTGAATTACAGTGAATGCAACCTTATTCCCCAGCAACACCCTGAACCCAGAACCCCAATATGTCCTCATACTGCTAACAGGACTTATAGCGCTTGCCAGACAGATCCAGTCAGTGCCACCCACAGTTGGAGGCCGCAGTCAGGCCTGCTGGACCGACCATAGCAAACATCACCTTTAGATTCCATCCATTACTGAAATACGGAAAGCAGGCCTCGCAGTAAACTATGTTGGTCAGGAATCCTCAGCTTTATGAGGCTCTGTGGAATATGCTAGATCTTTTCGAAGCATTATGTCATTCCCATCTATGATCAATCATTTTTTGCACAGACCTATGACCATAGCCTACACCCCGCATTTATGAAAGGGGCCTCATTTTCCATGTATTCTATAATGTTATCATGCCCGGAGGGGTTAGGCAGCCAGTTGACCTAGGCAGCCAGTTGCATCCCCAGAGTGTGTTTTCCTCCTTATTCTGGAGTTCTTGGTTCCTCTCCTCTGTTATCTTCTGGCTCCCATTCTTACTTTCCCATTTCCCTATTTCATGCACCATTTTGTAGAAATGAAGTAAGTATTGTCACATAGTCTTGTCAAGTGTTTTGATGCAACTGTGTTGTGAAAGGTGCTATATAAAAAAGAACTGAGTTGTATTTGTATATTAGACGGATGGGCACAGACAGTAGATGTTGCGATAGAGCTAGTTACTGCGCTGTAAGGAATCAGGGAGTGATTTCAGTGAGTATGAATAATGAAAACCAAACATGAACGTTGGCGTGATTCATCCAGTTGGCGTCTGTCTTTGGCTCATGTGATGATGACATCACAAATGGTAATGAAATATTGCTTCTCAAATGATCATGGGGCCGGCATGAAATCCAGCCGCCAAACATCTGTATATTCAGTGTCCCACATCATCCAATGAAAATGCATTCATGGGATGTACCAGTGAGAAATCAGAGGGGTGTGATGACCTGGCACCGCTGGAGGTCCTATCAGACATCCTCTGATGCGTGTGAATGGCTTTTTTTTTTCATCTTATCTTCTCTTGGGTCGATTGACATTATTAACGGTTCGGAGAAAGTGCCACATCGGCCAGGGAAGTCAGAACAGCTGGAGAAAACAGGTCCTCAGGGGACATACTGAAAGGCAAAAGACTTTGGGTCTCCATGCCAACATAGAGAAGGGCAGGGAGTCATTATTCAAAAATCAAAATGATTTAAAGCGCGAAAGGCAGCAGAGACCCTTTGAGACGTCCTTCCATTGAGTTGAAATACCTACTTGCTGGAAACCAACCCCGTGAAGGTGGGGAGATTGGTGAAGAACCAAACCATCGAAGGCCCGAGAAGTCCTTGAACATGATTCTGTTTAGCTTAAAGGTGAACTTCATCAGAAACCTATCCTGCTTTTTATTGCACATGTTTTGAAGGTTTAATGGTAATCAAATCTGGGTTCTGAGGACCTAATTGTGTGAGAAACGGGAAATTAATCAATATAAACCCTTAATTGGTTTTCCTCCACCCTTAATAAAATCGCTGAGTTCTTTTGCATTCAGCATGGATTATTGCAGCACTGTGAGCTGCTTCAAAGCCTGAGAAAAATTAACTGCCAGCTTTTAATAGGGCTTATTGAAGTCAGTCAAATGGTGCCTATTGTCTAAGTCACTGCACGGTTTAAGTACCTTTAATAGCCGGGGTCCTTACCGGTCACAGGCAGTGTGGAACTTTGCCATAGCTGTCAGCTGATTTTCTGAAAACCCAACTTGAAAACCAACTACATGTCGCTGGATATCAGATTTCATCTGGCCCCTGTTGTGTTTTACAAAGTTCAAATTTATCTTTTATAGGACTGCAGTCTTTTTCGATGGTTCTATCAAACATTTAATTCATTTATCTGATGCTTCCGTCCAAAACTTACAACAGAGAAAACAGTTATAGGTTATGTGGGCTCACAAGGATTTCAACTCCTGACCTTTGCATTGTTGCCATAATGTCTGACTTGTCGAACTACAGGACTTTTCTGTAGTTTCAAACTTTCCTGTTTGCATGTAGCTGCGCTGGTCCAACTGCCAGCGCCCTCTAGCTGGATGGCCATTGCAGGATGAGTGTAGCACCATCACAGAATGGATGCTATCTACAGGCTATCACACCCCAAGAGCTCTCGATGGCCTATGATAAGCTGCCACGTGTGGCTAGGCCCACGCTAAGAGTCCACTGACACCCCTCGTAGTACCACTCTTGACGATGGATCGTTGTGCAGCTGAGTCACATGATTTCCGGATTGGAAGAGCAGTCTGTCAGACGTCTGAGTTCAATGGCAGCAAGGTTGGCGTGTCATGAGGATTAAAACTACTTTCCCTGGAGTTAGCGAACCGTGATCGGAAAGTGTTTGCAAGGATTTGTTTTCAGTCAGTTTGATGCCTTTGCTGAAACTGGCTGTCTGATTGTGTTTCCAGATCCAACACGATTTTGATTTACATCAGGCATGATTAAATCTGGGCCCCTTGACACATGATCCATTTTTTAGTCTTTCCTTCTTTAAGACCCTATGTGAATCGCATAGCGCCCCCTGCAGCCACAAAGGGTATTGCAGCCCTAGGACTACACGATGAGAAGACACGATTGTGACATCAGTGAACACAGTTGAATGAATGAATGCTTGAATGAATGAATGAATCCAGGCAGGCAATTGCATGACGGAAACATGTTTTAATGGTAGCATAAGTCTGTTAGTCAGCCTATATTTATCCACCCCCCACCTCCCGCCGCGAGCGACGAGCAGGCTGGGCCAGCCCATCTGTCAGTACGAAGGCAGCATCTGCCACGGCTCCGCAGAGGAAGGCAGGGTGTAACTGGAGAGGGGCTCCGTGCCTCCCCCTCTCACTCTTCCTGGCTTCACCGTCTGTACTTGAGCTTCAGATTTATCTAAAACCTGGAAACGGCCCCCACATCAGCACCCCGCCTCCATGCTGACACACGACGCAGCACCGCTGCGCCTACACCTGTCGCAGAAACATGACGCTTCGTCATCTCTTAGTCAGCAGCCATGCTGAGGACAAGAGGCCCCTGTTTGCAGTGATGCTGTCGGGGGGGATTTGGTTACATCTGTCTGCATCACTAACATCGCTCATGCTGCTCCATCCATCATACCCCTTCACATTTATTACTCCATCCTGTCATGTTACTCCATCGCCATCCCTACGTCAACCTCTCAGGCTACTCCATCACCATTCCCACGTCATCCTCTCAGGCTACTTTATCGCCTTTCTTACTCCATCGTCCCATGCTACTCCATCATCATTCCCATGTTATCATCTCGTGCTGTTCCATCACCATTCCTACTCCATCCTCTCCTGCTACTTCACCATCTTTCGTATTCCACCCTGTACTCTCCAATAATTGTTCCCGTTTACTTTGCCTTCTATCTTTTCACTTGATCCTCCATGATTTTCCGTATTACTTGTTGCTCAAACCCTGTATATTCTTTCTATGGTCCTGGTTCTTCTGCCATGTATCTGGTCAGTGGTCTGCAGAGGTGGACATTTCAGGTCCAGAAAGTAAAAATCCAAACCAGGATTTTGTTTCAACCAACCAGTTGAGTATAAGGAGTAACAGTCACAGAGTACTCAACTGGTTGGTTGAAACAAAATCCTGGTTTGGATTTTTTCTTTCTGGACCTGAAATGTCCACCTCTGGTGGTCTGTAGCATCTCTTCTATTAGCTGAGTCTCAGTGAATCTCATCTGTAATCGTTCACCGTTGGAATTGCCCATACTGGCCGCGTCTACCTTCATATTTATGTAAATTGTCTCCTGAAGACATGTCGGTTTTGTTATGCCTTTTTATATCATAATAATAATCATTTGTAAAGGAAGTGTAATTCCCTACCATAGAAGCTATACCGATAAGCTTAATATAAGCACCTTAAAACCACACTGGTCTCCAAAAGTCTCTAAACAGAAAAGGATACATCCTCTTATAGAGTGAGCTTTTATAATGAGAACAAACACAAGCCTCCTTAAAAGTTCTCTTCATATTACCCAAAAAAATGCACCGCAAACATCATTTCAAAATGCACCATTTCAAAGAACTCTGGCTCGACAAAAATGAGTTCAAATAGGGAACTGATACCTCAGTGGCGCTGAAAAAACAGCAAGTGGATCCAGAATTACATCACACACCGTTACGACGAGCAGCGACCTTTGACCTTCTTACAGTTTCCGTGAAGAATCATCCCGCCCCGCAATTAGACGACATGGTATATTGTTCACTGCCTGTGCTGTGGGACTTTCGGGGCTGTTTGGCAATGGCACAGTTCGTATTCAGACAATACTGCCATACTGGTCCACCTGCCTGAGGCGACGGCACATTTGCCCACATGCATTTTCGCACGTCCTTCTTCAGCACCTCATCTATAGTGACTTTCCTTAAAACAAATACATACTCGCCGAGAGCTGCCCCACATCAGCCGGCATTTTTGTCGCAGGTCGCAAAGTGGATGGTGAGGATCTTGTAGCGACAAGCCCGTAAAACATCTCACCGGAGCAAGGACAGACCACACCGGCAGCCAGTCGCAGCCGACAAGCTGGGTGGTAGATGAATCCTACCCTTAAACCACCCTTCAGCCTTGCGTGATCTAAGGGTCCTGGCCCGATCTTGCTTCCCGCCCTGTAATTCCATCAGATATGCACTGCAGAGGCTGGACATGCATGCCAAATGACTTTAGCCGCAGCCGCCTAGAGGATATGCTTGGGCTTCACCTTTTGGATAACCTTGGAATATTAAGAATTCTGTTGAAGTCACATCACACCGACTGTTCTCCCCAAAATCACAGGCCAGTAAAGGGTTAATCACATCTGTTTATTTTCAGCTTTATTTGTGACCTTCAGCACAGGGGATTCAGCAGGTATTGCTTTCTCTTCATTGCATGGTGTACAGTATGTAGTCTAACCCCAAACCCCGCCCCCCCAACATGCCCCTCCCCATTACTATTATGTAATGCTCATCCGCTCTACTTAAAAATGCCAAATCCTCCACCCGTCTTCCGGCTGCCTCTCCTGTACAAGGAGATGTGGGGATGTGGGGGCCGAAACCTACTTCAGACGGGGCACAGGGGCAGTCCATCGCCTTGCATGCGCACTCTGGGAAATTCATACATTTTTTACCTCCTTACTCTGGAGTTTTTGGTTCTTCTCCTTTCTTGTCTTCTGGCTCTAATTCTTTCTTTCCCCTTTCATGTACCATTATGTATAAATGATGTACAAATGGATTTGCCGCACCCTCTAATCAGTGGCATTGACAAGACTTTATTGTATAAAGCGCCATATGACAATACATTGAACTGAACTGAGTTCATCTGACTGCAAGCCTTTAGGCACAACACCAGGAGGAAAATGCCAGCTCCACACCCAGACGGAGCCCTGGAGGTGGGAGGCCACTGCGCCTGCCAGAAAGAAAAAGTAACCTTTCCCACAATGCATTTCTAGCTTCACGGCGTCCCATTACCCAGAGCGCTTGCATAGCCGGGGGTTTGGCGCTGCCTCAGCCGGCCTTTCTGCTGGCATTAACTGGAGTGCCTGTCTGCCTGCTCACTCTGCCTCCTGACATTTAATGTCCCTCTAATGCTACAGGTTGCAGCTGAAAACACCAGCATTTTGTACATCAAAAATTACCACGGCCTTGAAATTGTGGTCCATTTACTTAATGGTATCCCGGGGAGAGCAATGATGATGGCAATGATGGTGCTTATAATGAGTAATTAATCACCGGAGCCACGTGGTCGTATTGTGCTCACGTGCTTCCCTGTGTGTCGGGGGTGTGTCAGGGCCAGTCCACGGATAGCTGGCTGGCTCGGGGACACATGTCACCTCCATGCTGAACGTCCCCGTGACATTGTCTGGGAAGTCAGCCTTTAATTGTTCTGCTTTCATTACCTTATGGTCTCAAGTGCTGCTCAAACGTGGAACAAACAGAGCTGCTCTCTCTCCTTCTCTCTCTCTCACTCTTTCTCCTCTTCTCCTTCTCTCTCTTTGTATCTCTCTCTTTCTCCTCCTCTCTTTCTGCCCATATCTCCTAATCTTGTGTAAGCCTTCTGTTTTTATGATTATTATTATTATTATTGTTGTTGTTTTTGTGTGCTGCCCTTTATTGATTTGATTGTCTGTTTGTTTGTTTGTTTATTATTAATTTCACATAACGATACACTTTAGTCCCCCTACTACGGCCTCATGCCTGTCCCTTTGTCAGTTATTTAGCCATTTTTAATACAGTTAGTCACAAAAGGTCATTCCAAGGTATCAGGTAAATTGTTACTGAACTAAAAGGGAGATAGTGCTGGTTGAAATACTGTGTCTGTAGGGGGAGCTTCACACGCACAGGTGTGCCATTCTTCTGAGCCGCGGTGGAGCCCGTACTGATGCCCACTGAGCCACTGCGCTACAGCAGCCCAACCTGGGTTCAGGGACCCCCCACATAGTCCATGCTTCTGCTCCCCTGCCAGGAGCTGGGAGGGAGTAACAGTGTGGATCATCTGACAGGCCATACGGACCAGGTTGGGAAACATTGCATTACTGTAACTGTCAATTAAAACTACAGCAGCTAAATCCAGACGCCCGCTGTAGAGACTAGGTCATGTGACTCATTCCCAAATATGAAAAAAAAATGAAAGCAAACTGCGAGATAAATATCGGTCTCTCTCCAGGTATGATGGAGGGAGTGCCATTTCGTTTTGGAACGTCGGATGCCTTTTCATGGTGTTCGGAAGATAAGCGCTGCCCTCGCATTAGCAGGCGTTTATTCTCCGTGTGTCACCATATTTCACGCCGGACGCAGTGAGGACGGGCAGACGGTGGGGGATCCGGAAAGACCCAGGCACGGTCACGGCGAACGCAATCAGGAGGCAGTGAACATCGCCCCTAGGGGATCACATGATTAGAGTGCTGGTTTTTTGTACAGAGGAGGTTTGCAACGGGAACATGTCCTTAGCTAGTGACAAGACTGCTAACCAGAAGCCAAACTCATTACCCAGTGCTCCTGTTTACCTTTGCCTTTAGGCATCTTGTCATTAAAGATGAGATCTTCCTTTATAATGGTGATGTACTCTGCAAAACAGTATCCTGCTGCCAAGAGCAACATTACAAGCTGCACGTTTTCAGCCCCGAAGATACTTGTCTTCTTTCCTCTTTTTGTATGCTTATATTGTGATGTGCAGCTTGACTTTCCAGATAAGGGAGCCGTTCTTGTGACGGCCTTTTAGTTGACTTAGCATGTGAGGATTCAGTTTGCATGTAGGGCAGCTAGTGACAGAGTGGTTTGATGAACATGAAGATAGATTTAATCTTGAATGACCTGCAAATCCAAGCATTATTCTGAATTGTGGGCTGGTGGTCATTGGGCCCTCTAGAGGCTGCTTGGGGGTACTGCAGCTGTAGAGTGAACTCATCCCGTAGCCCAGCCATGATTGTGACCTTAAAAGTCTGGATGTTGTTTGTAGAATTTGCAATGCTGAATGATTACATCTCATACGGACAAAGCTGTACTCTACATAATCACAGCCTGTGCCGCTAATGACATCCTTTGGACATGAGTTCTCTGAGCTGCAAACTGTCAGTCCTTCTCACATCTCTCCTGCAGTCACTAAAATGAGATTTACATGAATAATAAAGTCTGTATTTTGTTAGAGGCGGCCTTAATCGCTTCTCAGTAACCTCCATAAACCAATTTGTCATACAGCCATGCTAAATTAAAGCTTCCCTTCGGATTACCTGCTTAATTTCTGTCTTGTACCTCGGCACAGTGTGCCAAGTTCGTCATTAATACAGGCTGTGTGCACAAAGCTTGCAGATTAGAAAAGTTCCCTCGCAAACTTTATGCTTTTGGATGGAAAAGGTATGGGGTAATTAGATTGTGACTTCATACACAGGAGCATATTTAAGCAGAACCATGAAAAAACACTAAAATGCTGGGAATTATTTAAATGGCCTGGTGCCCAGTGTCTTTCTGATCTCTTATGTTGCAGAATGGACCTACAGTACTGTGGAAAAATCAAACAGTAAGCAGCCAAAGAAAATAAGGCTTAAATGGTTTTTATATTGATGTAAAATTATTACATTACGCCTGTCAAAGGGTGTCAGCTTAGCCTTTCAGAACCTCTCCGAAAATCACCCCAGTATTTGCAGCAACTGTCCAATACACCCATGTATTTTTTTTACTTGACCACTTGCACACGTCATATCGTTAATCAATGTCATTGACTTTTTTTACACTAAAGAAATTAATCAAATGAGGACTGGCGCGCCATCCTAGGTTGTTCGCTTGTGTACAAAGCCTCTGGGATAGGCTCCGGACCAGCTCCCCCCCAGCAAACCCCGAATAGGACAAGCGGTCAGAGAAAATGTATGGGTGAAATTAAATGACCCTAAATTGAACAAATATAAGGAATAGCTGAACTGCCCTTGAGGAGAGGTTTGGGAACTGAAGCGTGGTTCATCTAGCCGTCCAGCAAGATATCTGTTACTTTTTGGGAATCAAGAGAAATTCTAAATTTGCATATGTTCTAATGCTAATTGTGTATTTTGTTCTCAGCGCACTTACTATGCAGATTAATAGCATTTTTCCAGTATTGCATGTTATGGATCTGTGGGTTGAAAATGAAACCTTTTGACTGTAAGCCTTTGTGATGTTCCTGCTGAGTAACCAGTGAGTCTCCTCCCGCTTAGGCTGAGTTAGGAGCAGGCAGCCGTGACCAGGGGAAATGCCGGTGTCCCTCAATACCTCCAGACCCATGCTGACTGTGCCCCGCATTGTGACTGTTGATGACAGACAGGGTTGCAGGAGGGAGCTCTCTGGGGACGCCATGGCAAACATTGTTATCCGGGCAGGAACATTGCAGGGAGGCTGCCTCAGGAATCACGCCGGCTGTGTTCTGATGCTCTCCTGAGGAGGTCTATGTTGGGTTTGGGCCAGATTAAAATGTACGGGCAGTGCTGGGCCTGGTACACGGCAAACAGACTCAAACGGGCCCCGCTTTGTAGCTCATCCACACTCCACCTGCTGTAACAACACAAGGATCCTCGTGTGAAAACTCACACTTAAACCTCCCGTCACGGTCTAATCCGGGCGACAGCTGACTGACAGGTGGCGGGTTGTACACCTCGGGAAAGATGGAGCGTAAGCATTTTTATGGTGATTTATGCTCGTTTTCGTTAATATCACCCTGGAGCTCCTTTCAAATAACAGGCTCCATGAGCTTTCTGAGTGCCCCGGACTGCAGCGGTAATCTCTTTCCGGAATTCTGCTTCATGTTCAGGCAGCTTTTGGCGGTACTTCATTACACGCTCCTGGGAAGCGTTTCTAGTGAATCTTCAGCGGTGTGTCTTCCTCTGAACATCAGTAGGCCGAAACACAGTGAGCATTATTCACCGGCGTACTCAATCCTGCGAACAAGGATGCACGTTTGACGTGGGACGCGCCGGACACTCCGGCTGTCGTTCCCGGAGGTTGGGCCATTTTGAGTTTTAGCTTATTGCTAATTGCTAATACTGCTGAATGAAATATGCGCTTAACCTCACTATTCTGCTATATATCAATAGTATATTATACATTATTATAATGTATTTATTTGTTTATATATATATATATTTATGTGTGTGTCTTTCTCAGCTTAAGCTCGAGCTGTTTTTAGTGCCTTATCCAGGATTTAGCTTTCAGTCTAAGGGCTCCTGAAGGCCCAATACACAGTCGACATGGAGGTGGGACCCTGGGGGGCGAGGGGGGGGTCACACGAAAGCCGCATGGTGGGGGGCAGTCGATTCGGGGAGAATGTGACTGGTGCTGGGAGACACCACGCACAGACGGCAGGGGGATGTGTGGCATCCCCAACCACGGCGGAGCACGGAGCTCTAATTGCCTCCCAGAGGAACGTGCTGGCGTCGAGCGATGGGGAAGCGGGATGCTGCTCTTTTCATTTCTTGCAGCCTCTGTTTATGCAAAGTGCAGCACTCACTGCAGAGGAGTTTCTCCCCTGCATAACGGAGTTAATAATCCATGCTGTCCCCCCCAACCCTCGAACATGCGCCCTCCCCCCACCGATACTGGTGCGCTCAGGGCGCCCAAGGTTTTGGTTCCACCCACGTTTGTCCCCTGAGCTCCCAGCTGTGACCCTGTTTAAGACCGCAGGGTCCGAGGAGAGTTTCTTCCACTCGCCACTGTTTGCTAACCAGCGTGAGGCGCTGTGTGTCCCCAGACTCGCCTCGTCTCTCTCCATCAAGCGCTCACAGCCAGCGCCTACACAATGTCGCCCAGCAAGCACTTTCACAAAGCCCCCATTTCTGGTTTCCGCCCCCTTTTAATTAGAGCAGGCTCTGCATCTATTTATTGTTCATTTATATGTCAGTTTAAATATATATGTCGGAAGAAATATTCAGTTTTAACTCTCTTCTTTTAGTTTGAACATTGTTTGAACAACTTTTTTGGAACAGTGGTATAGAATCACTTTTCCTTGTAGGTCAGAATATATTAAATGTAATACAGATTTTCCCATAAAGCTATTTTTGAATGTTCTTAAATTTTTCAGCATGATACCCATCCACAGAGACCAGGCAACCCTCGGCTGTATACCCAGGTCCTAGTGAGCTGGGCTGGGCCGCCCTGAGGACTCTGGGCCCGTGAGGACCGGCTCTGAATGTGTTATGCATGAGTGTGAGAAACGATGCATGTTCTGCATGCTCTCTGGGTCATGTTCCCAGTTACAGGAGGCATTAGAACCAGATACATGTGACTCAGCAGCAGTCATAGGACGTGAACGCACCATTGCAACCATCCATTTGCATGGGGCCCCCTGCTGGCCCCAAACAGTCACTACACTAAATATTAAATAAACACTTTTCTTATTTGGGGGAATTGATGTTGCATGTTCTGCTAACCAGCTATCTACTGGGTATTTATTTATTTTTTGAAACATCAGGTGGGCAATAATCTTGGTCCTGTGTGAACATCCTCGAAGATAAGAATATACACTCGTGTCTCTTCTGGTGCCAAAGTTCTCCCCCTATGTGCTTTGAGGGGTGGAGGAGGCAGGCATGAAACCTTGTGAAGTGTTTCCAGAACTCTCTGCTGAAGCTCCATGACCAGGTCCAAGACCCGAGATCTTCTCAGTTGAGCCGTATCAAACCCCTGGCATTCAGCCGTCTGGTCTGTGGCGTCGGGTTTCCATTCAGCGCACGGGTCCATCTGCAGCCTTCAGCGGAAAGCAGACGTGTTCCAGCACTGCAACTCGCTGTGTCTTTGTGATTGTGGTGTTAGCGCATGCAGAGAGAGGCCGAAGCTACTGCTTCGGGGGGCTGGCGGCACCTCGCACCGCCAAACGTACATCCACGTCATTACAGAGGAGCAGATGGTGAAGGGAACAGACCTCATCCATAATTCCCATTAAGCCCCATCCTGATTGTGAATAGCTGAACTGGTGTTTTATCTTCTCCTATATAATCATGTCAGGGGGTCCCTGCATGCAGGCCTCTGGAAGCCGAACGCCAAGCCTTTAGAAGTCTTCAGGCCTGGCGCTGTCCTTGCATCGCGAGTCGGCGGAGTGTGGGGGTTCAGAGCAGCCGCGCAGCCATGCAGAGCTGCTGCGATCTGCTTCTGCTCTCTGATTGGCTGCAGATTTGACCTTGGGCAACTGAAAACCACAACATATTACAACGAAGACTTTATGTTCATACTAATGCTTGAATGTATGAGTTTTCCCAACTCCGGTAAGCATTAACAATAAAGTAGTAACAAGAATATAAAAATGACAAATATGACCATAAAGATCAGAATAAACAGAATTGCTGTTTGGCTGATTTGGTAGCTGAATAAACAACATTTTCAACAAACAGTAGAAAATGCACTTTTATGTGGATGATTAAAAATGGTATAAAACAGAAGAATGTTACATAGTATTATGGTTAGTTTTGTGCAAGATTATCTGTCTTGCTTAAGATTAAGTTGAAACTGGTGAGATGAGCATCAGTAGTTAGCATACATGTCTAGATATAAATGGGGTGGGGTAGCAGTGCGGGGGAGGAGGGGTCAGGAAAGATGCCTGGTGGAGGACGTCACGGGGGGGTCAAATGGGAAATCTTGTACCCAGGATCCTCAGAAAAGTAAGGGCTGCAGGTCTCAGTCCCAGGAGGATTTTTGTCAGGAACAACATTTTGTTTAGCAGATACTTTTATCCGAAGCAATGTATAGTTTTTGAGAATGCAACAGGAATAAGTGGCATTTAAGGGCCTTTCTCACGGGCCCAATGGTGACATCACTCCACCCTAACCCCAACCCTAACCCCAACCGCCCTCACGTTGCATTGCTATGGTAACAGCTCCAGAAATGAATAAACTTATGCTATATTATTAAAAGCATCTTTTATAATGATGCAGTAAACTCAGTGTAATGCTACACTTGAGGCAGGTAGAATCTGCCGCCATACATGCCGGGGGTGTCCAGATTAGTCTCTGTTGGGTTTAAGCAATCCACCAAAAGAAATATTTGACAAAATGTATAAATTTAGCCTTAAATTGCATGTATGTTTCACTAAATCAGTTCCGGTTGCGTTGCTCTGCGATCCATCAGTAGCGTAATTGTGGAGAAGAATCTGGTCCCTGAAGCACCAGGCCAAGATTTCATGCTCATGGCAGTTTCAGGTGCTTCATGCCTGTTCTCTTATACAGTAATGTGAGAAAATTAGCATATCTTATGAAAGCCTGTACATTTTAAAATATATTTGGACATAAGGATATTTAGTATCAATTTTAATGATACTAAGGGATCCTAATAATATAACTAAACAATTAAAAAATAAGAAAAACCTTTGTAAAACTTTCTGTGAAATGTAATTTAAAAAGAATGCAATTTCTGGTGAGGAATAAATTAGGACACTCCACATGTTATCCCACTTAAAATGGTTAAAATCGCACACAGGCGTATAACATCAGGTGCACATGATCAGTACATCGGCACCCAGCATTTTAAACCTCTTATGCCCTATTTAAACCTCAGATTTAGCTTGGGGTGCTCCTGACTGTTAAAGTGTTGAAGTGAGCACCATGGTGAGATCTAAAGAGCTGTCTGATGGCCTCAGAAAGAAGATTGTGGCCACTTATAAGTATTGTAAGGGATTTAAAAAGAATTTGACATCAGTCATTCCACCATCCGGAAAAGTGTTTACAAGTGGAGGACAATCAAAACAACTGCCACCATGCCCAGGTCTGGCCGTCCAAGCAAATTCACCCCCAGAGCAGACCGGAAGATGCTTGAAGAAGTCATCAAAAATCCTAAAATGTCATCCCGGGAACTACAGCAGGCTCTGGCTACTCTCGATATGAAAGTGCATGACTCTACTATCAGAAAGAGACTGGGAAAGTTTGACTTTCATGGGAGGTGTGCAAACCTTTGCTCTCTAAGAGAAACATTAAGGCCAGACTGAAATGTAGACAAAGACCAGGACTTCTGGAATAATGTTCTTTGGACACATGAGTCTAAAATTGAATTATTTGGACACCAGAACAGAAGCCATGTTTGGCGTCAACCAAATACAGCCTTCCAAGAAAAGAACCTCATACCAATTTTGAAGCATGGAGGTGGCAGTATCATGGTTTGTGGATACTTTGCTGCAGCAGGACCTGATCCATCATGAATTCTACTGTGTATCAGAGGGTGCTTGAAGAACATGTGAAACCATCTATAAAAAAATTAAAGCTGAAGCGGAACTGGACTCTACAACATGACAATGACCCAAAGCATAGCAGCAAATCCACTAAGGACTGGCTAAAAACTAAAAAGTGGAGAGTCCTGGAATGGCCAAGTCAGAGCCCTGATCTTAGTCCCATTGAAATGCTGTTGGGTGACTTGAAACAGTTTGTACATGCAAGAAACTCCTCAAACATCTCACAGCTGAAAGAATTCTGCGTTGAGGAGTGGGGCAAACCTTCCTCTTGATCAAAGTCAGAGACTGGTAAAAGGCTACAAAAGGCATCACACTGAGGTTATTGTCATGATCCGCTCCATACGATCCTCCCATGTGCCATGCCCACCTCATTACCTTGTGTTCCTGCCCCGATTGTGATCACCTGTGTCCTGTTAATCCCTGACCAGCCTGTATATTTAGTCCGCGTCTTTCCCCCGTATGTCAGATCTGTCATTAGATTGTCAATGTTCGTTTGTGGCTGCCCTGTTTTCCCCTTAATAAAACCCCATTTTCCTCGTCCATCTGGCTCCCTTCACCTGCTTGATCGCTCACCCTACCGCCGATCGTGACAGAATGACAGATCTCCGAGATGCACCTCCGCAGCTGGAGGACAGCCGCCTCAAGCTGCAAGACGAGGTGCTGTACTGGCTGTCGCAACCGGAGGTCCAAGAGGATCCTGGACTCCGACAGCTAGGCATCCAGAGTGATCTCCTCCTGCAGGAGATGACTCCGCTCACGAGCGCACAAGCCATTGAGGATGTGCGCGAGAACCTTGCACCTGGTCAAGGGCTTCGTGGAGAAGCGACTGCAACCGCTCACCGTTTCGGAGGTAACCCCGCCTCCGTCGACCGGTCCCAGCCGCCGAAAGAAGAGACGCCAGGGAAAAGGGGAGAAGACACCTGCCCCGACGCTCTACCTGGGAGCCTGCTCCCTATTGCCAGCGTGGGAGGACACCCTGGCCGCTTCCCCAAGCTGCCCGGCCAATGAAAAGCTGCCTCCCCTGGAGGCATACGCCTACCGGCATGCACGCCTGGGCCAGGGAGAAATCCGTGCGGTGAGGGACGCCATTCCCCGAATCCCCGCAGTTCTTAAAGGGGTAAAGCCCTTATTGAGGGCATCTGCTCAGGAGGGTTTACACAAGGTCCCAGACCTGCCTGAGGTCCCAGACATGCCTGCTATGGAGGAAGCCGCCGCCGCTCTGTCCGCCGCACCCTCTGAGGCAACCCCTGCAGGCCACTCACCCGCAGCCGCCGCACCCTCCGAGGCAACCCCTGCAGGCCGCTGCGCCCCCTGCTGGCCACACCTTCCGAAGCAACCCCTGCAGGCCGCTGCACCCCCTGCTGGCCGCACCCTCCGAGGCAACCCCTGCAGGCCGCTGCGCCCCCTGCTGGCCGCGTGCTGGTGGCGCCTGCCGCTGCGCCCCCTGCTGGCCGCATGCTGGTGGCGCCCTCCAAGGGGCCCCCTGCTGCCCGCACGTCCGTGCCCTTTGAGGCACCCCCTGCTGGCCGCACACCCACGGACAACGCCACGCCCTCCGAGGCGCCCCCTGCTGCCTGCACACCCGAGGTGCCGGCCACAGCACCCCCTGCTGTCTGCACGCCCGAGGTGCCTGCCACAGCGCCCCCTGCTGCCTGCTCTCCGGACCTGCCCGTCCAGCCCTGCTCTCCGGACCTGCCCATCCAGCCCGCACCTCCGCCTGCGGCAGCAGCGCCAGAGACTCGGACTTCGCCCCCGAGGAAGTCATGGCTCCTTACTCCTCCTCTGAGGAGGAGCTGGACTGGGACCCCTCGGGGACCTTCCTCTGGACTCCCGCTCCCAGGCCCTTCCAGGACCCACGCCCAGTGGGATCCTGCCTGTCGGTGTCCCATAAGGGACAAGGACACAGGCGTCGGGCTCGGGTCCCGCCCGCCCTGCCCCCTGGCTCGCCCTCGCACGCCTTGGCGGGGCTCCGGGGCTGCCTGCGGCTCAAAGTCACAGGTTGCCTCCGGGTCCTCCCCCAATACCTCGGTGCCGGTCCTCGGTGTCGCCTCCGGTGCCGTGTCGGCCGTCTCCAGGCCCCCCTGCTCCACCTGGGCGTCGGATGGCGCCTTCCTGGGCTTCGGCTGCACCATCGCCAATGCCGGCTTCCCCCTCCTACCCGCCTACACCGCTGGTCCCTCCTGCTCCCTCTGTGTCCCCTCCGTCTCTCCCTCGTCCCGTTCCCGTGGCCCCTGTGTCGTCCCCTGCGCCTCCCTTCTCCCTCTCCCCTGCGACCCCTTTGGCTGCCGCCCGTCACCCGTTTGGGCTCTCTCGGGCTCCCCTTCGTCCTTCATCCCTGCCTGTTTAGTCTCCCCTGTCTGCTCCTCGTACCTTCGATCCTCGTCTTCCTGCTCCTCCTCCTCCCTTCGTCCCGCCTGTTTCTGCCCCTCGTCTCTCTGTTCCTCCTGTTCCTCCTCCGTTCACTCCTCGCCTTGTTCCTCCGTTCTCTGTTCCCTCGGTGTCTCCCTTCCTGATTTGTCACCCTGCCTTCCCTGTTTTGTGTCAGGTCCTGTTCTGGCTTTTGCCTTTGACCCTGTTTTGTGTATCTGTCCCGTTCCCCGTGCCACGTTGATGGTCTTGTTTTGTTTTTCAGGTCCTGTTCCCCCGGTCTCATCCGTCGCCTCTCCTCTGGCCTCTCCTCTGGCCCGGTGTGCGCGCCTTTGGGGGGGGGGGGTTCTGTCATGATCCGCTCCGTACAATCCTCCCGTGTGTCACGCCCACCTCGTTACCTTGTGTTCCTGCGTCGAATGTGATCACCTGTGTCCTGTTAATCCTTGACCAGCCTGTGTATTTAGTCCACGTCTTTCCCCAGTATGTCAGATCTGTCATTAGATTGTCAATGTTCATTCGTGGCTACCCTGTTTTCCCCTTAATAAAACCCTGTTTTCCTCGTCCAGCTGGCTCCCTTCGCCTGCTTGATCGCTCGCCCTACCGCCGATTGTTGTAGTTATACAGTATCAGCCAAAGGGGGCAACACTAGTTATTAGGGGGTAGGAGGTCCTAACTTTTTCCTCCATTAAAATACACATTTTTGTTCTTTTTTTTTTGATATGTAAACAAAATGTTAATTTTTGTTGTTTAATTGCAATTAAGTCACTTTCTTTTCTAGAAATACATAAAAACATGATTGGACATTGATATGTGAACATTTCTTAAAAAAGAGCTGATTATTTCATGGGGTGTCCTAATTTTCTCACATGACTGTAGGTACCAGCCATCGTTCTCTATTTTCCTGGTGCTGGCTTTTTGATTTCTTTTCTGCTTTCCCCCCAATGAAAAAGAGGATAAATCACCATGAAGCACTTTGTAAAATTGCACTGGAATGACACATTAATATTGACAGATTCTTGTTGTACAAGTATGTTTAATTCTCTGTGCCTCATTCATACACTGAAAAAAGAAACATTTTAAGATAAACAACGAATGTCCCTACCATTGTTCATGACTCATGCACTATAAAATAACATGGTAGCCGCTCACTCACACTCATATTATCCCATGATTCAGTTGTTTGCATCACTCACATTCCGTCTCCTTACATCTTCTTATTGTCAAGCTACGTGTCTATGAATATAAACATGAACCCACACATCCGTTGTGTCTAACATATCGATTGTTTGAAAGTGTCAGATGTCAGGATGGGTCCGGATGCTAGTTTTTCATGGTGTCTCTTCCTCTTTGTGTAGGAAGAGAATAAGACTCTTCTAGGACACATTGCAGTTGGTTTGGACTTTTTCAATTCGGTGGCCATGAGGGAAATATAGCTAGGTGAGATTTAACACCAAAGTGAACCATCATAGTAGGTATCAGTGAGGCTGAAGCGCAGATTTCCACCACGTTCGAGCCTCCCTCCGATTCCCGCAAGCGAGTCCCTTTACAGTATGTCTATTTTGTCACCCACTGTGGCCGACGTGTTTGCTTTGCTCTCCCGACTTCAAAGTTTTTTCTTTTTTGTCTTAATGGTAAACATACACCCAACTTGAGCAATATTGAGATACAGCCGTGCAGAACTTCTTGACATCGGCAGAGCTTATAATGTGCCAGAAACATTCATTTTTCCCAGAGTCTTGACCTAGCCAACATCAGCCAGGAAGGCCCAGCAGCCCCGGCCTCGCTTGAGTGGCACGCCCAAAGCGGAAACGAGGGACGAGAGGTGGGCTGTACGCCAGTCTAAAGGCTAGAGCTACAAAACCACCGCTGCCTAGCCTGTTATGTCCGCTCGCTTGAAAACAAAATGGATGAGCTGAGAACCAGGGTAACCACACAGCATGAGATAAGGGACTGTTGTGCTCTCATGTTCACGAAGACCTTGCTGTTGGAGATTATACCAGACTCTGTGCTAGAGTTGCAAACACACTCCCTGCACCACGGAGACCATACATCAGCCTCGGGGAAGAACAGAGGAGGAGGCATTTGTTTATACATGAAGAATAGATGGTGTGTGGATGTACAGGGAGTTGAAAGACTCTGTTCTACTGACATTGAACTGTTGATGGGGAAATGCAGACCTTTTTACCTGCCGAAGGAGTTCAGCGCTCTGTACCTGGCGTCTGTTCATGTGACTGCACTCGGGGTGCTGAGTGATGTTATCAGCAGACATGAGTCTATCCACCCTGATGCTGTTTTTATTGTGGCTGGAGATTTTAATCGTTGCAACCCGAGGAAGGTTTTCCCCAAATATCACCAGCATGTATCCTTTCCAACAAAGGAGCTCAATACTCTTGACCAAGTCTACAGCAATGTGAAAGATTGGCAAGTCAGACCATCTGACTGTATCCTTGTCTCTAGCCTACAGACAACTCCTCAAGAGTAAAACAATCAAGGAATGGGATAAAGAAATGGAGCAAACTCTTCAGGACTGCTTTGAGAGCACTAACTGGGACATCTTTAGAACTGCTTCTCTGATGGGAGACTGCACTGTCGACAGCAGTATACTGCTGCTGTATCTGGGTATATCAGCATAAGTACCAACATCATCGTTCCCACAAAACACCGTAGGCTTTATCCAAATATAGCCGGACCACGCTACCGGATGAGCTAAATTAGTTCTATGCCCGCTTCGAGATACCTAACACTCACTGCCATGAAGAGCTGCCAGTCATGTATGGGGAACTAGTGTCAGTGGGAACAGTGGAGTGTCAGTGGGAACAGTGGGTCCTGAGTCCAATCAATCCACGTGAAGCAACAGACTCAGACTCCACCCCAGGGCGCACGCTCACGGCTGCTCATCTGAGCTAACTGGGGTTTTCACGGACATATTCAACCTGTCCCTGGCTCAGGCATTTGTGCCTTCTTGCTGGGCTACCACCATTGTGCCCCTCCCAAAGAAATCACAGGTGATCTTCCCATTGCACTCACTCTTATTGTGATGAAATACTTTGAGAGACTAGTCATGGCACACCTTCAGACATCAATCCCAGCGACCCTCGACCCCTTACAGTATGCTTATCGTCAGAATCGGTCCACTGATGACACGGTCAATGCTGCTATTCACACGGTCCTCACTCACCTGGAGGGAAGAGACACATATGTGAGGATGCTGTTTATTGATTATAGTTCAGAATTCAATCCAGTTATCCCACAGAAACTGTACAACAAGCTGGTCTCACTCGAACTGACATCCTCTCTCTGCAACTGGATGCTGAATTTCCTCACCGACAGACCCCAGTCAGTGAGAATTGTTAACCAGACGTCAGGCATCAGAACAATCAGCACAGGTTGCCCCCAAGGCTGTGTGCTGAGTCTGCTGCTTTACGCCCTCTTCACACATGACTGTGCGGCCTCACAGAACAACACGAGCATCATTCAATTTGCTGATGATGCCACAGTCATAAGGCTGATCACTGGGCGGGGTAGAGACAGACTATAGGACCGAGGTGGCGGGACTTGTGAACAGGTGTCAGAAAGACAACCTCACTTTGAACACAGATAAAACCAAGGAGATGATCATCGACCCAAGGATCAAAAAGCAGCAGCTCACTCCTATTTGTATCCGTGAGGTTGAAGTGGAGACAGTGGAAGTCTTCAAATTCCTTGGAACTCACATCAGTGAGGATCTGACCGGGACTCATAATACACAATAACCCAAAAACCAGGCGCACAAAAGACTGTACTTCCTGAGGAAGCTGAGGAAATTTGGCATGCCAACCAAAACCCTAACCAGTTTCTACAGGGGTACAGTAGAGAGTGTCATCACCAGCTCCATCACCGTATGGTAACTGCTCTGTGCAGGAGAGGAAGGCTCTCCAGCCTGTAATTAAAACTGCATAGTACATCTCTGGAACAACCTTCCCCTCTCTGTCGGACATACATGACAGCATGGTCATCAAGAGGGCCCACAACATCATCAAAGACAATACACACCCCCAGCACATCGTGTTCTTACCCCTCCCCCCGGAAAGATGCTACAGGAGCATAAAGTCACGCACCACAAGACTGACGAAAAGCTTTTTCCCCCAGGCAATCAGACTCCTGAACAATGCTAAAAGCTGAAAGTTAATCTAACCTCATATTCATATTCATATCCAACTCTATACGTCATTTAGCACTGTGCAATTTATCGAGTGATTCTTCTATTTTTTTTATAATTTTTAAATTTATTCTATCTTTGTATCTTTTTCGAAGGGAGTAAGAATTTCATTACATGGTTCTAACATCTGCATGTTTTTTTACTGTGTATATGACAATAAACTTCTTGACTCTTTAATACGCTCTCCATGCAAACCATGTTACTATCTTCACGCTAAAGCTTTTATTGACACATCTTCTTTTACTTCAACGTTCGTCTGCGTAAGAAAGGTAACAGCTTGGCCATAATAGGTCCATTTTGGAAATCTGTTTAATGCCAGCTAATGATTTGAATGTCCTGGCTGTCAGAAGAATAAGATATCGCTTTGAATGTTCTGCATTGGCGGTCCGTGACCATTTATCTCTCGTCATCCCTGTCTACTCTGTTATTGCACTGACAGCATGCATTGTAGGAAATAATCACATTGTTCACTGGAACATTGACTATGGACCAAAACTGCTTCTCTTGTCATGTTGTCATAAAGCAACAATTTTAAGTGTCATCTCAAAAGGAGCTCCGCGTTTCTCTGTGTGACCAACCAACTTTTCTTACTGGTGAAAAGAAAACGTAGGCTCAACTTGAGACTCGTGTCCAACATTATGACATGTCCTTATCAAGTCTTAAAGTGTCTTTGTTCTTGCATTATAGGTCCTGCTGATAAATAAGGTTTAAAGGCTTTAGCAGGACAGTTTATGATGGTTGTTTATCGATTTATTTATATTCATCCGTTCTGTTCTTTTTCCTCTTCGTGGGCTTAGAAGAAAATTGAAACATCTGTCTGTCTTTTGACCCTGAGGCTATTATTCTATTGTTGCACCGATGATTATATCCAAAGCAACTTAACAATTTGCCCAGCCAAAGTGAAACTGACTTACTCAGGAATCATGGTTCTCCCCAAACAAGCCTGGATATTGTGCTGGGTGCCAGCTGCTATCTCTCGGGAAGCTGTGACTGGTATTAAAAGCAGATGTCACGGCACAGGTTAGCTCCTTTTGATGCTTACCGTTCTCATAAACCTCAGAAAGATGACGGGATCTTCCAGAAAGCAGGGAAGCCTAGTGCACATTGCCTTCCAGCATCTCCAGTTTGTGGGCATCCTTTAAAGCTGCCTAGTTGACTTGAATGCAGCAAAGGTGATGCCTGCGGTTTTATTGGCATCTTCTCCCCACTGTGCTCACCTGGACCTCAAGCCTGGCATGGTGGTTTCACTGGAGATGACAGGAGATGGAGTCTGACAGAGCGTGATAATGGATTTTACAACCTCTGTCATTAGATGTGGATTTTTTTGTGCTTCTGTTCCAATTGTGTCACTTCTTATACCTCAGTGAACGGCCGTCACACTTTTTCACTTCGAGGGCCTAGATCCTTCAGGCACACACACATAGTGAGGGCTTACATGTAACAAATGTTAAAGTCCGGATTTACTTTTTTCATATTTAGCCAACAGTTTTACCTAAAGCAATGTACATTTGTATGAGAGAGAGCAGGGTCCTGTCCCGGGATTAATTCGGGATTCATGGATGTCCGGCAGAAAAGGTTTTGCTTGGGGGCCCAATTGGGAAATCATTTTGCCAGTCATGAGACTCAGGATCCAATGCTGCAATCTCTTTGCCAAAGCTGGGATTTGAACCAATGATCTTTGGAGTACAGGGACAGCAACCTAACTCTAGATATATCTTATACAACCGTTGTGACCTTGCTTTTTTTCATTAACAAGTGTTCATGTCTAACATGGCTGATTATTTTGGCATTAAAGCCTGAGACTTTCCTGGATATTGTCACAGCAAATTGGTGCATTTTGAGTGGAGTCCTTACGGAAGGCTGAGTCTACATCTGTTAGGAATGACTCCAAATGTCAGATAAGCTGCCTACATGTCTGTATTGAGCATTTCCGGGGGGGTGGGGTGGGTTGGTAAATAGAGAGGTCTCTGACGGATGCTTAATTTCTCAAGGTGCTGCGAGGGACCTAGATTAACCCTCATATAACCACCCTGGACAACACTGTCCCCCCCCACGAAACCCTGGGGCAGAAACGTGTCACAGTGGGGAGAGGGGTGTTGTCACTCATCTGTTGGGCCCCTCAGGAGAGGCCCCTGTTAGGGGTTTGAGGAGGATCTGCTTGTTCAGCTGGCCTGAGGCAGACGGGGACCCTCGATGGCTTGGGAGAGGAGTGCAATTACTGCCACTCACACAGACGCAGCTGTCAGAATGTCTCCTGCGAGCCGAAGGTAAATCCATGTTGGGCTAAGAGTTGAATGAGAGGCTACTGACAGCTGCGCAGATGGCACCGCAGAGTCAGCACTACCTGCGCAGGTGACTCCATCGACAACTCCACGAAGGGAAGTTTAAAATGAGCATGTCAGAGAACATGTCCAGAGATCAAAACCAAAGCACATTACTTTGACTGCATATGAGGGAAACACAGCAAATCTGGTAATTATTTACACACATTTCAGTATTCATATACACATAAGAGTACTTTAATGAGGTAAGCGTTGGTTCAGGTGACACAAGGAAAATGTTATGACTGTGATTACCTATCATTATTTTGGACGTCACGATGGAAGAATGTGGACACTCTGCTGGAGGAATGAAGCACGGGAAATCACCATGATGCACAAGAGCTGAAAATCTGAGACTGCGCCCCGCCCCTTCCGCATACATACACATTGTCAGGCCCCCGGGATCGCCCCTTACACCCACACTCACAGCCCCCTCATCCCGTCTTAAACACACACAGTTACAGGCCCCTGACCCTGTTATATACACACAGT